>CM051632.1:15515000-15780579 GCA_028020825.1 Podargus strigoides | reverse complement strand
AAAGGGAGGCAAAGGACACACACCAGAGCCCCAGAATTCTCTGCCCATTGAAAATACCTCACATTTTCCTGCTGTAAAGATAAACTAACCTTGTCCAGCACGGGGTCGTCCAGCCGCTGTTGCTCAATGCACTTGTGACAAACTCGGGACAAAAGCTCATGGGGTTCAATGAAGAGTCTGGAACTCAGCAGGAATGTGAAGATATAGGCTTTCTGTGGGAGAAAGGAAAGCAGATCTGCTGTAAGCAGTTGTGCAGTGGGTAATATTAGCCATAAAAGACCCAAACTCCACAGTTTTTTCATTTCCACTGGGACAGACCTTTATGTCTAAAAGGCATAAGGATTCCTGCCCCTGAAAATGAAATGGGTTACAGTGGGCACAGGAGGCAGTGACTACAGGAGCAAGCTCACATATAGGAGACAGCACAACTAGGGGTGCACAGAGGCCAGTGAAAACTAAACATGTTGTGAGCTGCAGACACCCCCAGGTTAGTCACATCTTACCACAGCCTTGCAGGTCTCACCCAGCCTGCTTTAAGGAATATGTCATTTATTCTACTAAATCCCCCAAAATTCATTTCTATCAGCCAAGCCATATCATATGCAGTCCCACATCTGTGAAGCTATGGGAAGCAGGCCTGTTGGATAAATCCTTGGATTATTTAAAGTATTCCTGCAGTGAATTTAAAATATATGCACAAATCCTCAGTTGTTTGCATCCTGACCCCTTCCGGTGCCTGAATTATCTTCTTTCCCCCAGACCTAGCCATGCTCCTGAGCAGCAGGTATAATATTACATATCACACGTTGCTTAATGAAAATCTCACAGCCTAATCTGCCCATTACCTATTTTTATTGCCTTTCTGTTCTTTTTTCTTTTTTTTTTTTTTTTTTTTTTTAATTGATATGTTGCTTTCCTACTTATTTTTAGCTGATCAGAAACTGAGCTGCGGGTAATTTTAAACATGCTGCCTGCTCTGCATTGATAACTTTTGTAGTCTTCTAACCTGCCCAGAAGTCAATGCTGCTCTGTGCTTTGAAATACAAGCCTTTCTATAGAGATATATTAGCACTTAAAAGTCTTCCAGTCAAACTCCGTGCTGAATTCCACTGAGGATGTGCAAAATCCAGTGAAGTCAATAGCTTGCAGGACCTGCTTCCAGTTTAGATCCTCACACTGGTGGTGAAGAAACACTGAATGTTCATTGATGGAGCACAGATTAGGATCTGACTGTGCTGTCCAGTGACTGCAAAGTTAGTGTGACTATAACCCCAGGTAAATTATGAACACACCAGGAGGAGTGTCTCTGTTGTCACTGAGGGAATACTTTGTACATGCAGACAAACCTGGATGACTTCAGCAGCTACTGAAGTTCAGCTAATTTAATACCAGTTCAGACTTGAAGTTTTTTGCTTCAGTCTTCATCTAAAGCTCTCTGGGATGCACTGCTATTTTTGAAGTGCTCTGAGTGCTATATCACTAATTCATCACCACCACAGCTTCCCCCCTCACCCCGTTCTCTTATTTAAAGGCAGTATCAACTTTGGGATCTGCTTTTTCATGGGAACAATTATAGAGCGGTGAAACGGCATTTAAAGCAACGCATCAATTTACCAAGCTTTAATTGTATGCAGCTTTTAAATTAGGCCTCTTAATTCGAAATTTAACACATTTGCACTTTTGCATAAAGTGCTGCCCCAATTCATCAAAACTAAACTGTTTATTATACGGTGGATTGCTTACTTCAGGGTAGTAATCAGCGGTAGGTATCAGGTGCTGGATTAGAGCATCCAGAGACGCTGAGGTAAGGTTTCCATCCTGGAAGATCAGTCCTCCTTGTTCATCTTCTTTCGAAGTATGTAGATGAGGGCTGAAGCCACATGGGGTAAACATACTGGTAGAACTCAGCGTTTGGGGCATGCCTTCCTACAACAGAGAGAAACTCACGTCAGGGACAAGAGCCAGCAGATTCACAGCCACATCTGTCTTCTGGTTGACTTGAAAAATACAAGCCACTAATGAGAGCTTCCTGTTCACAAAATTAACACAATCCCTTCATTATAACCTCTTTTATCGTTGCCATTGGCAGATCATGCCTATGATGGGAAACACACAGGAAAATGGGACATTTTGATTCATGCTTTTCGACCTGAAACGGACAGCAGCTGCTTTGGGCTCCCACTCCAATCAAGAGCTCTGCAGTGATCCCCTTTTTCTTACCAGCCCTGGTCAGTCCCACGTAGGAGAGGTGAGATACCTGGAATTTGAATTCAGTAAGTCCATGAGCAGATCAGAGCTGTTGGCTTGAACCTCTGTCCCCTTGAGCACGAGGCAGGGAGGATTTAGGGTGAGAGAGGGAGAGAAAAGGGGGGCTGCCCCAGGCTTGCTCAGGACAAACCTTGAGAAATGCTCTGCAGCTCCCACAGGAGAGAAGAGGTGTCAGGGTGAGTGAGGGGTAGCAGCAGGAGCCGGAATCAACTGGAGGAGGATGGAAAAATGAAGGGAGCTGGAGGGAACAGAGAATGTGGGAGCTGAAGAAGAGATTAAAGAGCAAAGAAAAGAGAAGTGAGGAAGAGGGCAAAGGCAGACACCTGCACTATTTTTGGACCCTGAAGTCAGTCAGTCCTAGATCTATACTTAGGCACTAAATAAATGTTTCAAAAAGATTCTGAGCACTCAGCGACTTCACTAGAGATGCAGAGTCCTCAGCACCTTCAAAAAGGAGGCCAGGCAAACTCGGCGCGTGTAGCCGATTCAAGCTCCCTGCGTTTCAGTTCTCTGAGTTTCATTCTAGGCTCCATCTCAATTTTGTGGCTTATGATCAGCATTAAATGTCTCTTCTGCTGAGCAGACCTGGTTTGTTCCTGAATTGGTACAGGGAGATGACAGATTTTGCCCTGAGAGCTTTAAAGCATCTCCAGCTGCCTCTGAACCTCCCCCTAGAAGCTGCTCCACTCTCAACTAGAGGTATAGAATGTGGACTGGGAAAAGGACAGTGCATGCTCACTCCCTGGT
The DNA here is from genome assembly GCA_028020825.1 of Podargus strigoides. Classification (NCBI taxonomy): domain Eukaryota; kingdom Metazoa; phylum Chordata; class Aves; order Caprimulgiformes; family Podargidae; genus Podargus; species Podargus strigoides. Next base: position 15,777,564 of record CM051632.1, on the reverse strand, counting down.
AAGCAAAGGGACCCTCTGTGACCTGACCAGTTGCTTCTAAATTTGATTTTACTTGGTGCAAGGAAGGATGGGAAAGAGACGATGGAAGCGAAGAGTCCTACAGCCAACCTCTACTCCCCTGAGCAGCTACAAAACATCGCCCAGGACTCCAGCTCTGCCTCCTGAGCACAACCTCTTTCTGCTGGAAGAGCAAGATCTGCACCCTGCGGCCTGCTGAGCTGGCACCGACCTCCCACGTAGGAAGGCACATGGCCACACGCCGACACTGCCTGCCTGCCGCTGCGCCTCCGCTGCCGGCTTGTCCTGCCCAGGCACAGGCACTCAGCACACAGGCCTTATTTTACAATCTATTTCTCTGCCCCATTCTTTACCCTGCTCTGCCTGGTTTTCTGCCTCTTCACCATCCCACACAACTTCAAAAGCTGCCCCATGGGTTTAGCTTAAAAACTGGAGTTTGAGTTTCTCCCTCACATATATCAGTAAATGTGCTGACCCAAGATAGCCAGCTCAGCTGTAGTTACTTGCACAGTATGTTTTATTTACTCCTGCAAAAGCACCTTTCTGCTTGGCACAGCCCATCTACTCCCCCAAGCTCAGGCTGCTGCAACTTGCCAACTCAGAGCAACCTTGGGCCACCGAGGATGAGAAGGGCAGCGTGCCTGCAAGCCACGCAGGGTGTGAAGCCCTGGGAGAGGCTGGGAGCTGGGTCCCAGCACCGTGGGAGATCAGGATTTACAAGCAAAACTTGGATGACTCCATCCTTCAAAGAAGGCACTGTTCCCCAGGAGCCAGAGGTTCGGTTACTGCATCTTATCTCCTTCTGGGAGGCTCAGATGGGTTGGGAGCACGCCGGGATTTGCAATCAAATAAAAAGGAACCCAAATGTCAAATGCAACAAATTTCTGCCCTGACTGAAAAAAAATATAGATGTCAGGGTTTCTCATTTAGTTTAAAGATCAGAATATCCAGCTGTCATCCCAGACAGAATGGAAGTTGAAGTATCTAGTTTTAATGAATGTGCATACGTGCCTGTTAATAAGGCTCTGAGAGCAAGTAATTGCTGCTTTTTGTACCCAGCTCAGACTCTGTGTAGTAAATGGGAAAGTCTGCCAAATCCCATTTGTTACTTACAACACGCTCTATGTTACGTCTTGTTTCTATGGCAATAATCCCAAGAAAGACTGCATATCCATATAGATCAAGAAATAAATCTCATGGACATATAGCTGTCTAGATGAGGATAAGAAAAAGTTAAAACAGCTGGGAACTTACAGGACACATCCTGGCTTCAGTGTAAAACAGAACTCAAAGTAATAATTTATTCAGTGCAATCCCTCACTGTCAGCACCATTTTTATTATCAAATAGAAACGTATCTAAACAGGATATTGCCTGAACTTTTGCATCTCATTACATGAGAAATCTTGCCGAAATACATAGCAATGCTTCTTAAGTTACCTTTTTTTTTTTTTTAAACTGAATAAAAACAGCTGTACAACTGTCACTGAGATATCTGTCTTGGGTATTGTTAAGAAATTAAATTTGACTTTTTACTACGAAGTTCCTAGTCTAATCTCAAATCAACCACGAGAGATCCCTTCTGATCAACCTTTCTGTGAGTCTAATATGTCTGTCTTAATCCATTGCAGTATTGCCCCATTTCTGGGCTTTTTAATGTAAACCATAGCAAGTAAAATTCTAGTCATGATCATTAGATATTTGTAAAGAAATCCATGTAGGGTATAAAAACCTTTTCCACTTTTCCAAGAAACAACAGCTTGCACATGTTAAAAATGGCCCAAAACTTTGTGTGAAGACCACCTGGACTTAACCTGAAGTCAATGAGATTTAAGCATGTGAAAATTCAGCAGGTAAGTGCTTCCCTGAACTTTAGTCTAATTCCACACACAATGGTTTGCTGCTCCTCTCATTTCAGAAGGAAGTCAGATGTCAATTTCAATCAAAATTTGCAGGATGATACAGAGATCTCAAAAGCGTCTGAGTTCCTCCACGTGTCATAAAGCTGAGCAGCTGGGTAGAGGAGAAAGACTCAAATTATTGACCTCCTGGGCAGAGAGCAGCAGTGTGAGCTGACCTGTCGCTGCACTCAAGGGGACTTGCATGGAGGTGAGGGACCTTACAAATACACTAGCTAAAGGAACAGCATCCACCAGCCTTGTCAAGTACAGGGAAATCTAATCATGCAACAAAAAGCCTAACTCCTAAGTTTCACAACTTCTGCTTCTCTTACACATACTTACTAAGACCTGGAAATTTCCAGCAGTAAGTGTAGTGAAGGGCTGGTGCCCTGAATTTGGAAGGACATACTGCTATACACTGGTCCCAAAACCAGCCCTAATGCTTGTGGGTTTGGAAGGAGCAGAGATGCTTTGCTAACAGCACACAGGCTCTTGTGGCAGTGACAAGGGTAAAATATAATGTGTGCCTTGAAGGACCGCTTTGATAAATGGTGCTCTGGAGGGAGCGCTGCTGGTGGGGGGGATCTTCGTGAAGGGCAGACTTCCACACCCTGCTACACAAAATGACTGATGGTACACACATGGCATTTAAACTATCCCTGTTCTCTGAAGCACTGAGAACTGGAGATGTGAAAACGTCTCTGCACTGGTTAAAAACCAAAAAATAAAATGCAAGGGGAGACTGTTTCTGGGTACAGTTTTCATCACACAGAACCTTCCATGTGGGAGAAGGCAGGGCATGTAGCTTCTTCCTTGCCTACAGAAAAACAAGGTTATAAAACGGGAAAAAAGCAGGTTGGACTCAGCACTGACATCTGCACAAAGGCAACATAAAATATGTCAGTACTGTAGCATTTTGTATTTATTTTACCAAAATGTTAAGATCACCGGCAGTGGCGCTGTGCAACCAATAACCCCAGCTCTGTGCAGGTAGTGCTGAGCAAGAAGGCACAAGAAAGGTCCCCCCTCAGCAAGTGTTGGGGTACTTTTCAGTAAGGTGTCCTGGTGACCCTCTGTTCCTAGGAATGAGGAGAATGGTGTCACACCAGATCATAGTGGGCTCCTCAATGTTCTCCCAGATCCTGGGGTAGTGTGTTCAGCCAAGGGTTCTCCGATTGGGAAATGCAACAGCTCAAGAAACAGCTTGTTCAACTGGGACTTTTTGGGACAATAAAGTTTGGTTTGCTGGAAGTGAGCCCATTGCCACTGCAGAGGAAATGCAGTTCTGGGGTGTTATGGTAATAACTGGAACAAAGAAACTTCTCCTGTATTTATTTCTACCTCTACTCCTTTTTGCTGCTCTTCTATTTCATCATTCTTAGCTTTTATTGGCTATTACAGAGTGCCTTTTCTTTACATTCTTTTACTATATTTCATACTTTTGTAAGACTGGAAAAGAAATTTAAAAATAATGGCAATATACTGTTTTTTAATCTTTCTCCACTGGCCAGGACTGCTAAGTATTTCCAACACAGTGATGGAAATAGGCAATCCATAGGCACTTCCCACTACAAATTATGCTGCTTACACACAAATATTTAAGGACTTGATTCACTGAGCCAAAGCATGAGACCAAACGATCATCAATGATTGGGAGAAAAGCTGCCCCCAAACTCTGCACCTATCTACAATTGCAAGTGCCTCAAAACCTCTGGAAAAACAGTGCTCAAACCTGGAAAACTGAGCTGGGCATGGCTTAAAGAAAGGACTGCCTAACCATGCATGTAACATGGGCCCACCAATCTGCAGCAAGAGAGGTTCGATGTGCTAAAGGATGGCTGCCAGGCTGCCAGCTTGGCCCTCCTAGTGCTAGCCAGGTGACCTGCAGCAGAGCCACGAGGGTAAATACCCCACCAGCATTCCCCAACTCCACTGCCTGCTGTGACAAACATCCTCAAGGCAAGTACAGTTAATGCTTACGTGGACACGAAATGTTCAGGAAACATTTAATGTGTTTTTCAGCAGCTTTGATGTGATAAGTGTTTTATCCTTTTATCAAAAACTTCATCACACTGTTTACTTTTGATCTTCATTTCATCTCTGCCTTCCATCTGCTCTGCCTCTCTCAAGGGAAACAAGAGCTGGTACCACGTGATGAATGGAGCGGGGCTGCAGACTTATCTTCCCACCCACTTAACTTTCAGATTAACAAAATAAACACAACCCTTCCCACTTCAGGGATGAAAGGCACAAGCGTTTGACAATCTCCCACTGGAATTAGAGGAGCTAGAGAGGATGGTAAGGGAAGGTGTGGAGGTTGGGGTGTCCACCTGTGCCATAAGGTCACTAACTTGACCAGTGGGCTCCTCCTTGTGCAAGGACGTGCAAGTCAGTGCTCAGCGAGCACGAGCAGGGGATATATCAAGGGTACAGCAGACTCAAGGTCAAGCATAATTTGGCAAGGCACAGACTTCAACAAATACACCTGATCTAGAGCGAGTTGGACTGGTCTTACTCCCATCTGGGAACAGAGGTAGGACACATCTCCCATCCCATCTCAATCCTGCAAAAGTCTTTATTGATCCAACTTTCAGCAAAACCAGACAGTTCAAGGATGTGAAGACAGTTCACACTAAAACCTTTTGGAAAAACATCTTGGAGAATTCTTGGCCAGCTTTAGTAACCAAACCTATTATCCAACCATTGCTATTCTCTCTACGTGACACTGGAAGAGATTTGCTGAAGATTTGCTCTGCTCCAAATGCATCAGGAACTAAGGGATGGAATAACAGGAAAAGAGAAAGAATCACAAGCAACCAGCATCTTCTCTAGATGGATAATGGCTCAAATGATCTAATGGACTGCACAGGCCTGCAGCTCAGCGCATACAGATCCCTTCCTCAACATTTAGTTGCAATACCACCAAAACCAAGGCCCTGTTTGTTCTAATTCACATACAGGTGAATTCTGCCCCAAAGAAAACTCACTACTGTGATGGACAAACAGTGGGATAGGAAACTGGAGCCAAAGGTGATCTACTTAATGCCACAGGTGAGAGAACCAACTCACAGTCCTATTCACTGGGCTTTGGGGTCCAAGCTATAACCAGAGTTACCATGCAGGTAGCTCAGAAAAGACTTTGACTCTTAAACTGAGACTCAAGTAGGTAACGACTGAAGGAGCAGAAACAATTGTGCTGTGGAGCAGGTTGCACAGTGCAGGCGAGTTTCACACCCTCCCCACTGACAACTTCACAGCCAGCCTGAACACACAAACTAGAGCCAGAAGGATTTAGCTGTTTGCAGATGCATTATTTGGCATGAGGACGCTTCTATCAATGATGATTTTCATCTCTGCCACACAGTCCCTGCAGGTCAGGACACAGCACAAGTCCTTCATCCATTCCCCATAAAGCACTCACTCTCTGCCCCATCCTTGGAGAATAAACTCTGCTCTGTGCTTTCAGCCAGGACAGCACAAGACAACAGTTGGGTCTCATCTGCCTCGGTACCTGCCCATTGCTGTCATACAGGCCCCTAAGTACCAGTGGGCTCAGCAGAAACTTCAGTAATAGATGCTCATTTTTCTTTACATTCAGTAATTTTCCAGCTATTCATGTTCAGAAGATAATCATAACAAGTTAAAATTCACATTTTTTCTCTATTTCTTTTGTAGGGAGGGAAGCAGAGGAAAGAGGAGAGAAAGAATTCTGATGTTTCAGAAAACAAAAGGAAAAACACTGCAAAGGAATTGCTTCCAGTTGTCAAGGCCATGGTTATAAAAGTTTTTTCAGCAAGAGTACCTGCCATTAACAAACTTATAATGTATTTGATGCTGATGTAATTAGGAAACTGGTAGCAGATGTAACTTTCTTTTCACCTTTTCAGTAGGCCATAAAACACTCAATTTACAGTCCATGAAGTTGTTAGATTGCAGAAAACTCAACCTGTCAATCCAAATACTGTTGGAAATGGTTAAATGAGCAATATAATGAAGCTACACAACTTGGAAACTCCAAAGAATCACAAGGGAAAAGAACTGTGGGATGGGAAAGGTGGGGAAAAAACCACTTAACTGCAATATTCTCCAAACTCGATAACAACAATTCCATCTCAGTGCTCCCTCCCCTTTCCTACCCATTCCTTGCAGCAGCTGAGGCACTTTACTGAGATCCTCAAGAATGAGATTGTGAGAGCAGCAAGTGAATTTAAGGGTATCTAATCAGAATTAGATCACAATTCTATTTCCTTTGATCCCACCTGATTCTCACCTCTTACTCATCTCCCCTCCCAAATCACATCCCTAAAGAATTCACCCCCATAGTCCTCCTGTGTGGAGCCTCCTTTGGGTGTTGCAGATGAGGAGGGGAAGGGATGAATCTAAACCAGCAACCACAAAAAGCAGCCTTGGGTAAAAGTAAGGGAAAGGAGAACAGAGCAGTGGAGAGCAAGAGGACAGCTCTACATGTTGCGGTGCACAGCACTGCAGAGCAGGGGAGGGATGCAGGCCAGGAGCCTCGGGATGCCCGGAAAACTTCTTTTTCTTCTGTAAAATTTCTTTTGGGGGTGATGAAATTCCACTATATACTTGGTTTGGCCCAAACTGAAGTGCTCCACATTGTCCTGGAAGCTGCTGGATCCTGAAGGTCGGGCGAGTGCTGCTGCTCATCCCCATTCCTGGGGAGGAAGGAGAGGGCATAGCAAAGCCCCAGCGCAGAGCAGAAGGTGGGGAAGGGGATGCACTGGGAGGGAGAACAGGCTTCAAGAGCAACTGAGCTGCAGCTCCCATAGGGCACTGGGGAAGCACCTAAAGCACAAACTCTCCTCATCCTTTTTTTCAAGGAAAAACTGAAACCAAAGTGACCTCTGCTGTAAAAAGCAGCTACATGATAGGTTTCCAACTTACCCGTGAAAAAGCATTCCAAGCCTAAAGAGTAATTCCAAAGATTTAGAACAAAAACTGGGGCCAGCACCTCCAAACCAGCATTTACATTGCCCCAGAACCAACAGAGAAGCCCTTGGGTCCCCATCCTCTCCCTGATAGCACTGGGGCAAGTCATGGAGCAAAGGCAGGCACAAAAAGGAACCTGGCTTCTTCCTTTCAGCAATCCTCCAGACCAGAATGGCCCTGCACGAGCAGTGCCTGCAGTATAACTTCATCCCCCTAAAGACACTGCAGGGTGACAGGAAAAAGCTTCAACTCAAACCCCACAGAAATTACTGGCTTCTGCATCTCATATATTTACTCTAGGCTAAAACAAGAGCTTTTATTCTCCGAGATACACACATAGCTGCATTCAAAGCCAGCCAACAGGAGAGGCACGTGTTTGTCTACCAGCTGAATTTTTTCCATCATGTCAGTAAGAATGATCATAGCTACTCATCTACTAGAGGTTTATGAGAAATATCTTGCAGTCAAAATACTACAGTGAAAAAATAACTATGCTAACCAATTAACTCAAAATCTGATGGACATGCCTCAGAAAGAGGCCTGATTTATAGGTAAGGAGGCATTAAATCAATTACCAGCACAGGGGAAGCAAGAACAAGGTCACCTTGCTGAAGGAATATTTCTATTTATGCTCATGTCGGAATACTTTATTCAATGGAGAAAAATGAAAACCTGATTATCGTGAATTTGGTAGACTGGTCTGAAGTAGAATGTAAATCAGAAACAAGAAGATTTATGACCAATTAAATTGAACTCCAATCAAAATCCCATTCAGGCAACAGTTCCCTGGGGGCTTCAATTTGTTAGTGCCACATTTTTTTAATAACATTCTTTTTCATGTAACATCAGCAATAATAAATGCCTGTCAATAAGAAGCAAAGCTGTGAACATACTATTTATTTTAAAATGCCATCATTGCCTGGAATCAGAAAGCATTGAAAGGATGCACTGTAATCACTCAGAAGAACCCCCCATAAAAACTGCAATGGGTGTAAAGGGTTTTTTTCTTAGCCTCAGAACAACTTCTCTTTTCATTAATCTGGTTCAAGTCTGAAGTATTTCTCCTAGGAGCGAGTCGACACTGACCCTGGCATGAGACTGAACACAGCCTCTGATGTCTCAGACACTTTCCCAATATTGCGCGTGCACGTGAAGCGCAGGGCTGGTGGTTTATCTGTGCCTCATTGTTATCAGAATTTTAGTAATATTAGAAGGAGAACGCCTAGCAATATATTCCAGACGCCCTTGACAGTATTCAATTGTATGCTAAAGGCAGCAGTCTGGATTTCTCTCACTTTAGGCTAGGAAATCTATTTTCTGCTCTAACGTGCCTCTCTCCCCCTACACCTCCCCCTTCCTCCCCAGTTCCTGGTAAAACCCTCAGATGATAGAAAAACTACCCTGGGGTATGGGATTTTTTTAAATTCTTTTTTTAAATTAAAAAAAAATTCCTTTTTTTTTTTTTTTCCCTTAAGAAAAAAAGATAAATGGAATGTAAATGGAACAAGGAAAATGGAAGTGCTGAGAGCTGAGAATGAGTTACTGCACCTTTTGTTAAACACAGAACTGCAACATTTGCCCCCAGTGAAGTCAGAGCTCAACCAGGCATGGATGGAAAGGGAAATCCCGGAATAAAACCATGCAGGCAACATTCCCAGAAACCACTGACATCAACAGGAGCCTTCTGGCTCAGTTCAGTCGTCGCTGACGGGCCACCACTGTGACTGCCTGGAAATCAGTCAACGCTTGGAATTTCTGGCTTAGGCAGTAGAAGTGGTGAGGAGGGGAAGTTATTTAAGGATAACTAACAGTTGTCAATCTGCAGGGCTGTGCGGTTTTGTAGGGCAGTCTGGGCTGTGGCATCATCAAACTCACACTTACAAATGAGAAAGCTACTGTGGGAATTCTGTTGAATATCTAAATACACAGGCATGGCATTGCAACTGCCTTCAGGCCTCAGCAGCCACCTCCTCTCAGGAACAGATTCTTCTAGGACAAACCTGGAGGAATCAAGAGTGGCTTCAAAAGCAGCGTGGCAAAGTCTGGCCCCTGCAACACCGACAGCTTTGCATGAGCAAGGACGCCCCTCTCCATCTAAATGAATGCTGTCTCCACCGCATGCTGTCAGAATTACAATGGAAAGCCCGTAAATAAAATGAAAATGCAGACCTCAGTCCTCCTCTCATGACATCTTGGTGAGAACAAGCCCTGACAGGAATAAAAAAAACCTCCCACACTAAGCAGAGCAATTCTGCTATTTATGCAGAAGGAAGAAGGAAAGCTGTATATCAAACAAATAATTACAAGAGCAGCTTTATCAGTCCCTGCTGATTACTCTCAGCTCGGTTTGATGATTCTGCCAGCGCTCCGCAGGTTGTTCAGAGAGGTGCATGTCACAACATTTCACTTCCAGCTCCTTCATTTATTAGCACCTACTGCTACCTGTCTCTTAGTCAAAAATCTTGGCATACATTTAGAAATTGGTCTTCTGAAGCCTGTCAAGGAGGTTTAAAAACCTACAAATCATATTTTTATATATACACATACACCCTCAGACAGGCTCCACACACAAATATGAAGGCACAATGATGTATTTTGGGCATTACATATGTGTATGCAAAGGCACTCACATTTTATATAAGTGCACCCTCCCTCTCCAGTATATAAATACAGCAATTCAAGTAACTTGCTTGTCACGGCTTCAGTTTGCATAGGACAACATTTCATTTCACTTATTTTTCTTCCCAAATTCACTAAAATATTAAATGGAAGAGGGTCTAATCTTGATCCCAGAAAACATCAATGCCTTCTGAAGAGCAGCACAAGCTCTGACTGTCACCAATGTCAATTTGCCACCCCTCTTAATTACACTGCATCTGAGCAATGCTCAGTTACCAGATTAGCACAAATGTCTTAGATTTTTGCTCTTAATTGCCACGGTCTATAGGCATCCCTGAGATTTATGTCCCCCTGCAAGGCATCCTTTCTGGTGAGCACCTCTGTGCTTCAGTGTGCAGTTCCCAACCAAAGGGATGGACAATCAAGCACCCGATTTACGGTGCTCACATCCCCTGTCCTCGCCTTCGAGAGCTGTGCACAGGACTGTGAACAGGAAAACTAAGAGGTCATAGTGGAACCTGTCAGTGATGAATCTGGCCACACAGGCTCCCTATCTAACTTCTCCCAGATACTTCTTCAGCCCCTGGCTGGAGAGGCACTGATGATGACACTCACAGAACTTCACTCTCCACCAGGAGACATGGACAGAGCACAGGGGCTGCACCAGCGCAGCCAGAATCAGGCTCTATTCTTAGCTGTACATTTGGGTTATTCCATCCTAGCAGCCCTGGAGTGCTCCAGACTGACGAGCAGGCTCTTGTGCGCTATGGATGGCATATGGATGCGTCTCCCTAAAAGAAATGAGCTTGTGAGCTTCTGGATTTCCCCTTCTGGAGCACCATCTGTGCCCGCTCGCTCCTAGTCCCACCACCCGCCACGGCGGTGTGACCCGCGGCAGCCAGGCAAGCACCGGCACTGGGGCGCTCGCCAGCCCCACGCTTCTCACACGAGGTGAGAAAGCAGCAACGTCATCTGTAGCTGTCCCCAAATTTAAACACATTAAACACGCTGGAATATGCTCAGCCTACGCAAGTTCAGCCCTCGTTTGGGCAGGCAAGGAGTCTTCTGCTGACAGATTTTCTCTGGCTGCATTAAGTATTTCAAAGAAAAAAGAAAAAAAAAGGAAGAAGAGGAGACTGCAGACATTTTGGATAACACGGCAAGTCTGTAGCTGGAAAATAAATCCCTCAACATCAGAAAGAGGAAATTTCAGCTGCAGCCAAGCATCACTGCAGGTGAGGGTGCTGGGCCCACGCCAGTCCTGCTGGGGATCGCACACCCCCGGGGAGCACCATGCTCAGCACCCACCACCTCTTCCCCAGCAGGCAAGGGGCAGGGGGAGTCATTGCCAAGCTGACTAATTGCTCATTAGCCAAAATTAACTCTGCAAGACAATTCTGTGATCACTGCTAAAAGTCTGTCATTAAAAGGGACTGCAGACATTAGTTCTTTGCTTCCTATCAAAGCACCAGTGATGTGACAGTCTGGCTTCGGCATCAACAATCTGCTCTCAGAGAAACGGGAATCACCCGTGCTGAGCCGCCCGCGGTCCTTCCAGCTCACCCACCCACCTCTCACACTGGCCACCATGGGATGCACCATAGAGAGGGGCACGAGCACTGCAGAGGGCAGAAATACAATGGCTTGTTCACTACAGGAACCTCTTTCTGCTCTTGAGTAGAGACTACTAGTTCATATCCTGAAGCACAAGATTTAATATTCATCCACAGTCTGCTATCATTAGTTATTCCCAGTGCCCATATAAAAATTACAACCTTTAGCAACCATCAAGGAGAAACCTTCCTAGAGCTAAGGTAGGGAGCTCAGTGAAACACACGTGTGTTGGAAGAGCTGACTTTCAGTATTAGGGGATGAATTTTTTCTTGGCATCATTCCATTGATTTTTGTGGTATAAAACCCAGGGGTGAATATGGTCCAAGATATACACAAAATGAGCTAAATTCTGAAATGCACTTGCTGACCTCATAACTCTTCAGCAGTTGAAATGTGGGTTACAAAGCCAGTTTCCATAAAGGCCATGTTCAGTTAACAGTGGGAGACTGTGCTGACTCGAGCTGTGTGAGCACACCACCGAGATATTTCCCACATAATCCACATTCATTCCATACTTTTTGGAAGTGCTCCTCAAAAGATGGTGTCAAGGGTGCAAATCCTATAGATCAGAAAGATATGTGACCCGTCAGAAAGCACAGAGCTTTTTTAACTCGTTACTCTGGTGCTTTGAGAAGCCACAAACAACACACATGGGTTTTCTTCCTCCCCAACCTCTGAGGCTGCAGGGTAGCAGCTTGCTTAGCATATAGGGGACATACACACACCCCTCTGTGGTGCTTGAAAAAGGACATGCTATACAGGGACACAGTGAAAATCCCAACTTTTGACTATGGATAGGGCTCAACATAAAAAGCTATATTAATTCATTCATTTTGCATATTGCTTGAGCAACAGTGCAGTTTTTAAAGCAGCAACTACCATAGTTACGAAATAGTACTATTTTAATAATAGAACAAACTACCTGATACAAAATTTGAATGTACACCAGAGTTGTTACCCTGTGGCTAAATGTCTCACCCTTACTTAATCTTCTAAGACTCCAGACCTGCACAGACAGAGACGTACACAACAGGACTTTAAACACTCTAGGGGAATTTCTGGTAAAATTATGCATGTACAGATATGCAAATGTGTAGGATTTGCAAAAGGAAGAGTCTAATGTCACCTGTAATCTCTCAAGCCTGTACTTTTATACATGCAATTGAAGAAAACCCTTGACTTTCCACTCCGCATGGGAAATTGGATGAATCACACGTTCAAATTAGGTCTGACATTGCCACATAGCTGGGGCCATATTCTAACTATCTCATTTCTGTTCAGTGGCCACAAACTCAACAAGCCCCTGAAATCAGTGTGGCTATTCAAAAAGTATGTTTCTGCTTCACGGGGATAAGGGGAGTCACCTCTGCTCCCCAGTTACAACTGATCGCTCATGTAAATATTGACAGCAACAACATAACACATTTAGAAATCCAGTCTCTGGTATTTGCAAATCTTCTAGGAGTGCCAATATCAAAACCAGAAACGGGCAACTTGTCTTGAAACATTTATTCAGCTAAGTAATCGTTTCAGTTGGAATAATTCTAAAGGAGCTGAGCCAGCAGCCTGCTTGAAACAGAGAATATTGATGGGAACGAGCAAACGCTGGTTTATGTTCAATTTGAGGCAATAACTAGGAGAAACATACAGCCCATTGTCAACTGGATACAAAACAAGTAGGAATATGTAATAGGAGAGAGAGGCCTCAAAGACTATTTTAGTACTACTTAGAATTTTAATAATAATAGAGATTAGCAGTCAAGACATCAGCAATGTGTCCAAACCCTGCGTGGGTGGATTCCCAGTGCAAAACACCCTGCACAGACCTGGTCTTTGGGAATAGGACTTGGGTTAACTCACACAAACATTTACTGTCACAGGAGTTAGCAGAAGGATGGGCACAGGACAGCTGAAGATCTAATTGCTTAATGCTTTGCTGGAAAGTCCCCAGCTGCAGCTACGATGGGTGCAGGGTCTGAGAATCTGATTAAGAAGCAATCTAAACTCCATAAAGGAATACCTGTGGAAGTGAGGAATGTAATGAAGTGTGAGCATTCAATGCAAACAAGACACGAGTTCGAATGTTGGTTTGTAAACAACACTAATTAGACTAGAAAATATAAGAATGGCAGAGAGCCACACAAGCCCTTATCAGAGTTTTCAGCAGTACAGCTAAGGAATTGAAGTGTCGTATACAAAAAGCAATGACCCTTCTCCTGGTTGCACTACAGCACTGTGTTTTAGACGAGGTGTATGGTTACTCTGTTCTTTGGGATGGCACTTTAAGACCCAGGATGCTTTCCTTGCATTTCAAATTTTCAAATCCCCATTTTGGCAGTCCCTGCTGTACTTCTAGATGGTGCTGAAATTTCACAGCCAGTATTTCCTTAGTGACGCACAAAACTAGCGAGAGAATCTAGTTAGGAGGGAACCTGGGAGGTAACCAGCTGGAAATCCATGATGAAGGAATGACTACTTGTTACTTCCCTGAGGGAGATGGAGGAGAGTAAAAGTTAATGGAAGGATAATCAGGAATTCTTCAGGGATATCAGTTTATAGGCCAGGAGCATATATAACTGAGACTTGTTTGCATATCAAGAGACTACAGAAGAAGGTGTGACAGCCAAATGCAGCTTATGAAAATATGGCTATCTGCAAAACTGATAGCTTCTTCGCATATGAAAACACAATCCTAGCGCTCAACTTGGCAAGTGAAGGCTAAATAACATCAATATGTCTGTTTTGGGCAGCCTGTGCAGTGAAATCGCTTCTTACGTTTACAGTGTCTTCAGCAGACATGCCTGGGACTCAGAGAAACAAGATGTTTTTCTAGGGATTTCAAGGATCCCCTTAAAATATCCACAAAATTTAAATACTCAAGCTTTGAAACAACATGGTGCAATTAGGTGCTTTTTAATGGTCAGTGAAGAAAAAACACAACTCAGTTTGCTCAGAAGCATCACGTTATGCTACAAGAGGACAAGATGCAATTCAGCTTTAGAGAGAGCTCTGGGTATTTAAGCTCTTCAGAGAGTTTTAATAGATTAAACTACAGAGAAGCCGCAGTATCCAAAAGCACAGCTGAAATGGCTATTTACCTACTCTGCAAACAGCCATGTCACCTCACCTGGAGAGCTCTGTATCTCAGCAGGGCTGAGAGTCCCTGTCAATACCGGCATGGGGGCTCTTCTGGGAAATACAAGGAGTCGCCCATATCTGAATTCCTCCCATACTGCAATAACCATTTTGTTCAAGTATTATCTTTTAAGTAGACATCACAGAATCACAGAACAGCCTTGGTTGGAAGAGACCTCTAAGATCACCCAGTCCAACCATTAACCCAAAACTGCCCAGTCCCCACTGCCCCATGTCCCTCAGCACGACATCTCCACGGCTCTGAAATCCCTCCAGGGATGGGGACTGACCACTGCCCTGGGCAGCCTATTCCAATGCCTAACTCTTTCAGTGAAGTTTTTTTTCCTAATATCTAATCTAAACCTCTGTGAAGATCCCCCCCTTCACACTGATACTCCCATTCACTTCCATTCTGCACATTTAACAATGCCCCCGACTGGTCCCTGCAAGTGTCACAGCACTTCAGCCAGATCTGTGCCCCAACCACCCTGCCAAGGCCAGCACAAAACTCTCCTTCCCTTCCTGCTCTCCACTGGTTGGCAATATCGCCACAGCCTATTAAACAGTATGAAAAGGAAGGACTGCTAAAAGCCTTTCATTTGGATAAGCAATCAAACACAGGGTTTTATTATTAGAATCTGTTTTGTCAAAAAGGAGGATACTGGCCAAGATTATCTCAGTCTGTTTTGTGATCATTTCATTGAAATCTTTCATGCTGGCCAAATCCAGAAATGTGTGGGAAATTAAATTATTTAGTTCATTATGTCTCTTTTACCATACTAATGGCCAATATTCTTTACTGTCCAGGGCATTTTAAAGTGTGTACCTGTCATTCACGAATATATAATTGCTTTCTTGCTTGTAATTTTTACTACATAGTGATTTTTTAGATGGCTACCATATTATTACCTGGTGAGAAAAAAAGGTCCATCATACATATGGTACAATTCACCAACACTTTCCAGGATTGTAGTCCATTTTACCAGCCAAGTCATTTCTCAGTTGGAACTCAATTCTGAAATTCCCAGATCCTCCACTTTTAAAGCATCCCTTTTCATATTACCTCAGCTCTTCATTCTGCTTCACTGCCACACCGCACACCATGAGAAGCCAGAGTCAGGAGGTTATTCAGGAGATCAGTCTGTTGTTATTCAATGCCTATTTCTACAAAAGCCTCCAGGAGCTTCCAATTTCCAAACAACCCTCCCACAAAGAAAGCCTTTGGTCCAGCACCATGTCTCCATCCTCTCTAGAATCCTGTGACTCTTTTAGCTCTCTCTCACATCCTCAAATCTTTGATAATTTTCACCTTCTCTAGGCAGTTCAGTGACACTTTTGATTTGCAAGTGAGTTCAGGCAGGAATTTTACCGGATGAGTAGTTTTGCTATCTGCATGCATTTTGCTATCACATCAGTACTGGCTTTCTTCCAACCAGGAGACTTGGAAGAATCCTGAAGAGGTCTTTGTATGCAGACCAAGCCTTCTGCTGAGCTGTGGGCACTATCTGTAAAGTGACTCTATGAAAATGACATCATTGTGTGGCAAACATGTTCTTCCTACAGTAAATTTGTTTGGCATGGAAAGTCAAAACCCAGCTTTTTTCAAATTGTCAGCGTCTTGAGCTCAGTCTTGCACCTAAATACCACGTTGTGTTCTTTCTACTTCATGTCTCGCACATCAGCAACAATGGGAACTCGGCAATCAAACCTGAGCTGGCGTTTTTTGTGGTGACTCACAGAGCTGATTAAAATACAATTGCTCTCCCAGATCCAGGCTGGCTCAAAACAGCAGCACATGTATCAGAGGTGTCTCTTAATTTCCCACCCTTTGTTCAGAAAATTAAACACAGAGAGAAGAGACAGATGCAGTAATGGAGTGTGCATTTTACCCTCGTTTGTAACCAGTCCAACTCTTAACTAATGGAGCTTAATGTAGCTGTACATTATGATTTCAGATGGGCGCCTTTACTCACACTGAGTTATGCACTCCGTGAGTAGCAGTGAGAAAACCACACACTCACCAACTGAAGCACTGAGAAATAAGGCTGGAGTGAGACTCTGTATGTTAAAATGACATTTAGTAGCATAACAGCCACATAACCTCGAGAGAGAGGCTCTTAACCTGTAGCAGGCTTATTTCTAATGCTGTGTTTGTCACAGGTGACATGAAGTTACGTGCTCCCCAGACAGCAGCGACACACAATAGAGAAACCTTCAGTGTCTCTGAAGGCAAAAAATACTTGTCCTTGTCACCCAGCGAAAGATGGCAACCCCAGCCCAGTGTGTGCTGAAATCACACCAGCACAGCAAACCCAGGGGGAGGAAAATTAAAGCAGTAAAGAGGTGGTGCCTACCTTTTGAATCAATTTATCTCAGGGCATGCCTGTAGCCCTCCTCTGTGAGACACCGCTGCTCTGCACTGGCAATATCTCTAAAGCAGTCAACAAATATCGACCTCTAAAACACGAGCCAGGCTTTTCTGTGTGAACCTTGGATGTGACTCAGCGTGGGAATACATCTTCAAAAGCAAGAGTTTCAGACAGCATTCTCTTCACAAAAAACCCTCCCAAACAAACAGTTCATTTCAAATCGCTCTTCCTTCTTCCTTTTGTTTTTGTTTTTAATTGCACCAGGAATGAGCTTTTTTTCGGGCTACTATTTTAAAAGTCTAGGCCAGGAGAAGTTCTGCCAAGTTCTAGCAAAACACAATGTAATTTCAAAATTACAGTCTGACAAACTGCTGCTTTGAAAGAACGATCATCTCCTAAATGACTGGGCAGGCTGTCTCAAATCGCTGCTTTACATGAGCTAGAGAGGGGGCCGCAAGAATGTGTAGTGGTAACTAATTCCGTGCAGGCTCTGGACTTCAAAAGACATCTGAACATCACCGTGTTGCTAATGAAAATCCCAGGGAATTGCTCTGCACCATCCTTGCTCAGCCTGAACTTGGTTACCATGCTGAAACATCAGTATGGTACCAAGGCAAGTCTGTTCATGTCCTGTTACAACTATATAGCTCCATCAAATAACAATAAATCATGTCTCACAGATTTGATTAAATTCCTTTGTGTTATTTAAGTCTGAGCTGGATGGAGCACTAGAGAATGCTACACAGAGACCAGGCACAGAAGGAGCAGCAGCGATCACAAAAGTGTTTGATGCTCTAGACAACAATCTGGATTCAAGCTGGACTTGGGACTGAAAAAGAAGTGGCAGATGATCTCTGGGTCTCACCAGAAATGGGAGAATCCTCTATTTTAATTCCTCCAGATCCCTCTGCAGCTTTCAGAACTGTCAACAATAAAGCACTGCCTGGCAGGAGCAAAGTAGTCTAACAGAACCGTGCAACACAGCTCTCTCAAATACATGGGAGTGATGGGCAATGGCACCTCCATTACTGAGCCCCACTCTGGGATCCCACTCTGCACCTCCTGCACCACAACACGAAGGGACACACAGGGAGGATGTGAGAAGCTGTCAATGGGCAGAGAAGACGCAGCACTGCCTGCCCTTCACTCTGCACAGCCATACTGCAGGGACCAAGATGATGCACTGCACAGAGGAGGACAATGGATGGCCGGGAAGCAGCTGGCTGAAAATGAACCCAAAATTCAGAGAAGTGATGCTACTCGGCAAAGAAAAGCAGTTTGGAGAAAGTTCCAGCCACAATGCTGCCTTTTAGCCCAAAATGAGCCTATGCCCTGCAGTCATCCATCCTGGGTCCGGGCTGAGGGACAGCGTATGACGTGGTAGCCACATTGCTGACAGCCTTGCTGGCAGACAATGAACAGCTTTTTGTTGCTGGATGTGAACCCATGTCCTTCAGCTGACTTCCCAGAGGCCATCAGAATTTGAACCTGCATATCACAAAGTCCCTACAGCCAAGGCCAGCACAAACCATCCACAGTGTCACCTCCCAAGGTGCAGGGCCCCAGAGAGCCCCAACCAGCAGTGCAGCCTGGGGCCACCTGTACCACAGCTGCTGCCTCCAAGCATGCAGGGGGAGATGGCGAAAGCAAGAAAAATGGGTTGTCTGGTGAACATTCAATCATGGCACAAGCTGATTTATCCAGGGTGGAATTCACTCCTGAATTTGCCCCTGGGGGAAGGAAAAATTCACTTTTAATAGTTTACATACTTGAAAAGAATTCAAGCAGCTTGAGACGCTGCAGCCCAAAGCAGGCACGTGTCCCTTCTTCCAGCTTTAGCCATCTGCGGAGCTCTACTTGATGCTGACTGTAACCTAGAGCATTAACACTGTAAAAGATTTATGTTTAAAGCACATTAGTAACACTTTTTAATGATGGAGACATTTTAGCAAACAGTAAATTCTGCAGAAGCTGTGTTTGGCAGAGTTATCAATAATCCTATTAATGACAAGGTGCAATTTACAGCAAACTGGCAGTGGAAAGGAGATACAGGACTTACGTGAAACAAAAAGATAATACAATATTATTCCATTGACTGTGCTTTCTCTTAATTGCCTTGTTATGTACGCTCGGGGCACACAATCTATCACGGATGAAGTTGCTTGTTCATAAAGCAGCACGCAAGAGGTTTTTAATCCAAGATCCCTCTAGCTGCATTTCAGGATTTATTTCAAAGTTGTCTTTAATTTTTCTATTTTGTGTAAATTTATCCTAATATTAGGAAGCACTCCTCTGAAAAGAAACTGCTGTGCTCAATTGTGCTCCTTGCACCAGATTATGTGACTGCTTACTAAGGCTTTACTCAGTACGGCTGCAAGAAGAGACATGATTGTAAAAGAGACTGCAGATCTCGTGTCACTCTGCCCTGTCCCCAGGTTTGCAGAAGGGCTGCTGGCCCTCAGGACAGAATCCAACTAACATCCATTTGTGCGTGTCCAAGTGACCCATGTTCAACGTGCCAGGTTCAGTGCACACAGTTGAACAAAGGCACCAGGAATACCCCTTGCACAATTACGAAGCAACTCTACCACGCTGAATGCCATAATTTTAATGTAACAAGCAAACTTTACCCTTAAGAATGTATCTATCCTATTAAGACATGAAAAAACACAAGTTGGAAACTTTCAAGGCTGTTGAAAGATGCATTTGAGGCTTTAAAATTCTTCAAATGATTTGTTTTCTTTTCCGCATTAACTCATCCTCAGGTGTCCGTGTGGGAGGGCAGACAGATGGTTCCTCCGTTGAGGATCTTGAGGCTGTTCTGTCTTTGTATAATGGTAACAGCAAGCAGTCTGGAAAGATACGGGCTTCAGAGCAGGTCAAAGCCCAAATACAGGAGGAGACTATGGAAACATCACTTAAGGGAACTGCTCAGATCTAGCTTTTGTGTGGTTTTGCTTCAGCTTAGATTCCCAAGACTCTCACAGATGGATTTGGTCATTATGGCATGAACAGCTAAAAAGCCCAAGGTACACATTTTTATACCATATATAGTGCTAAGAATGTAAGCTACGCTGGGAATGATGATGATGATGAATGAATTTATTTTATTTGTAGTTTTAATTATCGGGTAAATTCCATTTACCACCTAGAATGTGAATGTGTTTTATTTCAATAATATGCCTCCGGCAGGAAGCCAAGACAGAGCTTCCAAGCAAGGGGGAGGGGGCATTAAATTGTGCTGGCTGGTGTTGAAAGCACTTGACATTTCTCCATTTCATTTCCTAGGTGCAACATAATACATAAGCTCAATAAACTGTTGCTTACAGCTCTGGCCAATTTGAAACCCTACCTGATAGATTTATTTCAAGTATACCCTGTCCTCCAAAGCTGCTGGGAAACAACAACTTATCACTGCCAACCTGTTATTTCTAGACCCTACATTGTCTGTAGCATCAGCAAAGCCATTTCCAGTGCTTGTTTGCAGAGCTGCTCAAAGTGATTGGAAGCTGATGGTTGCCTGCACTCATTGCTGAAGACATAGCAGTGTCTTCAATTGACATTTAGCTGTCCTGCATCACTCGCGCTGCCAAAAATGGAGACCACAGAAATGCAGATATAGATTTGGATGTTTTCAATTCATATTCCACAGCTTAGGAGAACTAGAGTATTATCTGTTGCTTAGGATAATAACACTGGCCAATCTTTTATTATAGCTCTACTCACAGAGCAACCAAGTTGACTTGCACCAGAATAATTCAAAGTTTCTCAGAACTTTCTCTAATAACAGCTATCAGGCATTACCTCCCTCTGGCAAACAGCAAAAATCAGCTGAGGGTGTTTCTCCAGGGGCGTTTGTGTTAAAATACACACACGTGGCTGGCATACTCCAGGCAGATGACTGATGTCAAGAGCACTGGGACTTGGACTTTCCAATTTGTGGAGAGCCTTACCTTAAAACAAACTGCAGATGAGACAGTCACGGTCTGCTCTATTAGTTCAGCTACGTGGTACAATTACTGAAACCAATTCAATCCTGGGATCTGACGCCTTAGTGACAAGGAATGCAATTGCTTTGTACAGCTGATGCAAGCTGGGAACTCACAGCACAAGAGGCACTTACAACACACACCTATCTTTGGGTTCTCCGACTCAGAAAGCTATTTCATGCTCATGCTGTTACGCTGCTCTGGCTGATATTTCAGCTTGCAAAAAAAAATAAAAAAATCAAACCCTACCCTGCTCATCCCTTGACAAGGCTGTTCACCATCCACCACCCTCTGCATGCCCAGAGTCCTACAGCAGCATTTCCCTCTCATACATTCAATGCAGCAGTTTGGCCTCTGATCCCAGCTAGAGCTGCCGGGCAGAAGGAGACAGCCCAAGAAATTTTCATATTATCATGGCTCTCCATGAATGACTTCAAAGAAACATACAGATCCTATCTTCAGGAGATTAGCTGGAAGTGTACTGCCTGCGTAGGCAAGCTTGTTCCAGTCTTTTATCCTGTAACTTGCAGGATCTCCATACAGCAGAGAGAATTCAAGACCGTATTTGCCAAAGCCTCCTGCACTGGGTCTGCAGGATGGTCATTTCTAGCTGCCAGAGCTATAGAGAGGATGGGACAACACCTAGAGCCTCTCCTATAGGACAGAGAGGTGTTTATTTCAAGGTACAAAGCAACCACCATTGTTTTGGTTAATAAGTATTCAAATCTTGTCCTGTTTTGAGTTCCAGAATTACTGTTACTAGTTAGTTTACACAACATACATAATTACATTTCCATGAATACAAACCCCATTTCCTGTCGTGCCTTTACATTCAAATAAACAGCTCAGCAATACATAAATCCACATGCATGAAGGACAGCAAGTCCCTGGGAGCTTTGGGTGCATCCTTCCAGGAAGGAGCATTGCCCACAAAGTGGAGAACAGAAGCTGCACCTGCCAAGAATGGTAAACAATGCTAGTTTGAAAAAGTACATGTGGGTTCCTGTGTGCAGCTGTGAAGCCCAGGGGAAGCTCCATATGCTGTTAGATTTCTACTTAGCGCTGTCAGACAGAGGTTGCTTGGGCTCTGCACAAGCTGCTGTGCATGGGGCTGGGACAGTCCCTGCTCACAGCTCTGTACAAGCACAAGCACTCTTCCCCGAGTCAGATTTCCAGTAGCACTTGCAGCCACATCAACTGCCAGGTATGCAATGAAGTTACCCACACTAACGCTTTTGGATGCACTTGTGGATTTTCACAAGTGTGTCTGTGTTTGACAGACTCTGGATTCCCAAACATCCCACCAGGACAGCACTGGAGAACCAGGGACAGAGAAAAAACACATTCTCCATACATTTCAGCCGCTGCAGAAGTTATCAGAGAGATCTCAGCGAAGGAACCATAAGCTGAGCTTTACCTCCACACCCTGCTCATGCCAGCTGGAAGAGGAAGAACAGGGCAGAGAGAGAACAAAAATCACATGGTTGTGGTTTTCTCCCAAGAACTTCAGCTCAGTGTCCTGGCAGGCTCCAGGCTGGGCTGCTGACTGCCACCTCAGCGCCAAGAGCCAAACCCCTTCGCTCCTCCCAGCCCATGCAGGCTCAGGGCTCCTGGCAAGGCCTGCCTGCAGGGTGTTTCTGTTTCCTCACCTTAACCAAAATGTGAATGAACCACAAAGTTACAAGGTGGCAAAAATAAAGGTGGTACAAGTTTCACTCTCCTGGATGAAACCAACCAGTGCTGTGTTATGCACATCTCAAACTGCTCCAGCTCCACATTAGCATTCTGGAGCACAGCTTTATCCTCCTGCCTCAGAGACCAGCCCCTGCTTTACATAAATCTTTAATGAAATGCTCTGCCTCAAGCACCAACAGCTATGAACAAAAGGCAGAGCTGAAGGAAAACATGGTTTTACCTCCAAAAAAACAGAGCAGTTCTACAGACAGCACATGGAAATCACACTTGCTGCACCAATCTGGGCTCCCTTGAGCATCACTAAAGAGAAGGTAGAGCATCAAGAAAAGTCAGGAGCTGGGAACAACCGTAAGTACTTTCTGGAAAGGCAGGGAGGAGAGTTGTTCAACTGTGGTACGTGGTGAAACACAGCAGAACTGATCCAGTCTCCCAACCCACGTGTCCAGCTGATGCACATGTGGGAGGTTGTAAGGCTGTGTGTGCCAGGTCACCAGTATCAAATGCTCCACAGCAATGAAACAGGCTTCCCACTGATCAGCAGACTGATGTTAAAATCTCAAGATTTAAAAACACATGCACAAGTCTATCAACTTTATATTCCCTCTGGGATTCCAAGCGCTTATGGTTAATGCTGTCAAGTATTTCAAGTGCTTCTGTCACAAATTTAAAGGCTGTAAACGTCCATCTCCCCCTGCAACACACACTAAGTAGAAACAAGAATAGAAACTGAGACTGTACAATTGTGAATCAGGAGCAGGAATTGTGATTTTAAGATAAAACTAAGCACCATGAAACTGAGATAAAATTACAGAGGCTGGCAACACCCTGTGATAAGGACAGTTACAGTCCTGATGCAGAACAGTGACCAGGAGATGTTACAAGGCCTGCAGAGCTGAGAACGCAGACTGCAATGCAAAGACATCAAGCATTTAAGGCTTCATGCTGTAACACTTGATTGATGTTTTTCAAAGCAGTCTACAGGAATTAAGGCATGTATCTTCCATTAATCTTAATGGAAAATGTTTGTTTAAATCCCCAAGACTGCCTTGGAAAAGAAATATTTCAGCTTCACAATCTGGATTGGATGCCTAAATTTTCAATTTTAATATCCACATCTGCATGTAGGCCCCAGGTCAGTAAATCATTTAAACGTGTGCTTCAAAATGCAACAGCCAATAAGGCTACTCATATGCTCAAAATTAAGTAAACATATAAGTGTCCCATCCAGCAGAGATGGGGTTGCTCGCACGTTTTTGTGTTTTGCTGAACTGGTGCCTAAAACCTGCAGAGAGGCTGCATAAGGAAGTTACCACGTTGCCAACAAATACCATAGTGTTACCACGCTTATAAATTAAGACAAAAGGCAACGTCAGAGACATGCTCCAAGACAGACTGGTGTCTTGGAGACATCAGTTGCTTGTGCACCTTGGCTTTCTCATACATATTTTGGGCTCCCAAATCATGGATCTGAACTAAGTTGAAAAACTGGACCCAACTGAACATTTTTCAAACATCCCTTTTGTTTTTTCTAAGCAGCAAGAGCCCTGGGTGAGGTTTTCTGTACCACATAAAGAGCTACTGCGAGGATTAAAAATAAAGTAAGAAAACCTTCCAACCCCCAAAACCAATACCTTGAAGTAGCAGTGATATGGAGTAGAACAAAACCTCCTCCCCAGCTAGATTTCAAATACACAAAATACAGAGGGCTTTGGCAATTCAAAATAACTTCAGCTTTGGTTCCCCTTACCTCTGCAGGACAGGATGAGCAGGGACAGGAACTAAACTCAAGAACTTGAGCCGAGTGCCCAAAGATGTGAAGGGGGTTGTTAAGCCCTTTGGGATGAGGCATTTTGGGCAGAATCACCATAAACATTTGGACCCAATCTCCAACTTGGGAGTTGAGAGCATGGAAGTATTTGGATCCCATCATCTGATTCTTGCTTACCCCGATCAGCATAAGAGTCTGACAATAAATTAATGACTTCATGCACACAACATTTTAGCTTTTTAAAGCCAAACAGCTATTTGTGGCTGCATTTTGAAACTCAGAACCCAACAATAATCACATACAAGCTCAGCAGTTTCCATTTGCAGGCACATCCAAGGTATGCAGTAAGTAGGTAAGAGAGCAGTTGGATGTTGAAGATAACCCTCCAAGGACTGAAAAGGACTTATCAAAACTGAACACTGCTCACAGGATGAGCCCAGGGAGTCCGCTGTGATCAGCCATACCACCTGGAAACCAAGGCAAGGGAGAAGGAGGAGATGCACAACTCCAAAAGAGGAAAGAGACAGACCCTTTTGGCATCAGTTTGTGGGTAGGGTAAAACCTTCAGGTTTTGGTGAGCAAGGGGCACCCAGCATGTGCAGGGGAGGAGATGAAGTTGCGGGTTTTTGGGGCTAGCCAGCTGACAGAGGCAGGTCTGCAGAGTAATACATAACCAGTGCACGCAGAGATGTGCACATAAAAATCACAGCACGTGGCTAGCAATCTGTGTGATACTTTCCCACAGCTGTGCCAAGAGGCACGCTCCAGTGAAGGGTGCACACTGGGGCTCCCCTCTGTACAGCTGTAAGCCTGCACAAAGTCCTGCCAAGCACAGAGGAGTGCCATTTTTCATACCAAATCCCTCCCCCCTCCCTGAAATCCTCCATGTAGTTTTGTAATTTGGAAGGAAGAGTAGATGTGAGAGAGGCAAGAGGACTCACCCACTCAGTGTGCATTCACAGTTAGATGCTGAAGGTATGTGGACCATTTGCACGGGGGCAGCAGGCTCACGCCAGCAGGTACCAGCCACAGCAAGTCACTGTTGGACAACGGCAAACCTCCATCGCCTTCCTCGGGTGGTTATCACAGTCTGAGCTGTGTCCACATTGTCCTAGAGAGACATTCAGCTAAACCCAACTGAAACAGTCTTTTACTCATTGCACTCATACTACTGCAGCTTGCTTTCTCTCTGCTGGCATTTTCTGCAGCCCTTTATTCATATTCTCTCTGCTAAGGTTATTACTCTGGGTCTTCTGCAGGCAAACACCTTTGGGACCCACATCTTCCCAAACATACACAGACCCCTACTCCTACATTACAACAAGACAAGGACTTTGTGAACAGGTACTCGGAGTCACAGCATACCCCACATAAAGAATGGGGCTTCTCTGAACTCATTTCTGTGTGAATGACAGCAGGATTTTTAGAAAAAGCAGCTCATTTGATCCTTCTGAGTAATTCCACAGATTGGAGCCATGGGTAGATTGTTCTGTGGCTCATTGATTACACTCAGTGTGAATAATTGCATTACTAAAGTAATGCTCAGGCACCACTGAAGCCAATTCAAAGCAGCCAGGGATGGCAGAAGCAGTGTACCCACCTGTACAAGGGCCACCTGAGCACCCTGACTCCAAGAGGACAGAGTGTGGCTGCATAGAACTGACCTCCAGACGGTCTGCAGCTCATTTGTTCTTCCCTATGGCTGCACCTTGCTCCGGAGTGGATGGGCCACTTCATGCCATGGTCCCAGACATGAATTTAGTATGCATGACAGCGTTCCTGAGGGCAGCGCCTACACGAAGCAATGGTAAACATGCTGACAAAGGCAAGGGAAGTGACCTGGAAATGACAAAGTGAAGCAAGGCAAGGAGCAAAGATGAGGCGGTCAAGGAGAAATGTTTGCATGGTTATATTGATAAAGCTCACCAAAGAAAGGTAACGAGTTTTGTCTGATACAGTTGGTGCAGTGCAGGCGTTGCTACGTGTCTCTGGTTTGGGCAAAAGCCTTGTAGATTGGCAGCCAGAAGATTAATCTTGCACCGCCCAGAAGTGGTGGGGGCTACACATGGAAGAAAAAAAAAGCTACTTTGTTTTTTCATCACGTAGAATATTACATCAAACAGCAGAGACGCACTGTCCTGAGCACAGTAACAGCTTCCTGGCAGCATGCACAGAGCTGCCACACAATTCTGAGCAGCTTAAACTGTAATTCTCAAAGCTAAGGTCCCTTTTGCGTAAAAAGAAGTAGCAGAAAAATTACTTTTAATATGCAGAAGGAATCACTTGTAAAATCAAAGCTCTACTCTAAAAAACTAAAGAGCTAATTTTGATGACAGATGATGTTTTAAACATCGCAAGAGAAAAGAAACTTCCCTTAAATAGGTGCCAGTTAATTAATGAGATTTGGTAAATGAGTGCATTTCCTGCGCAACAAACTACAGACTTCCACTTCCAAAGTACATTATGTTAAATTGGACAAAGGCTCATTATTCTGGAATAAAAGACTGCCCACTGGAGAGTTCACACTAAAATAAGTATTCCAAGAATATCTTCATCCAGGAATACGAGCAGTGTTATTTGCAAGTAGAGACCAAGCAACCCTTAAATACACTAATATCTCCTAAAGGAATTAGTACAGTCGAAGATTAAGCACTCGTAGCTAAAGAAAACACAGTAGCT
This sequence comes from Podargus strigoides, assembly GCA_028020825.1. Taxonomy (NCBI): domain Eukaryota; kingdom Metazoa; phylum Chordata; class Aves; order Caprimulgiformes; family Podargidae; genus Podargus; species Podargus strigoides. The sequence goes on along the minus strand of CM051632.1, from coordinate 15,750,828 downwards.
GAGCCTACTGGTTTATATAAAAGCTCAGGAGACAGAGGGATGAACTGCCTCTTGTGAAACTAAGACCCTTGGGGCAAGTGTATGCTCAGTAGTACAAAGTCATGAACTGGCTCTGTCCCCTGCCCTGTATCACACAAACATCATGTCTCTCAGCCTGTCTCGGTACCCAGGGACCGCAGTGTACTTTTATTTAAACAGTGAACTGTGGTGTGAGCTGGTTTGTCTGGAGTTAGCTAAGCATTTAGGCATCATGCCACTGTGGGGTATGGGCAGGACAGGGTGAACATCCTTAGCACTATGCAGAAGTCTTGGACCCAAGTCATGGACTTGGGCATCATCATCAAGTTAGTGAGTGCACAGCTTGAGTGCAGGATAGCAGTGGAGACCACAAACGGGATACATGCTTCCACTTTACATGGAGGGGACAGACATGACAGCTTTCCATCACAGTCCCCCAGTGCCCAACACCTTAAACCCCGAGTGGTGGCAGGGTTGCCACTAACAAAGTCACCAGAAGAGACACCAGTCACAAACCCAGTGTGGTTTATAAGGACTCTCCCCAGCTCAACCTGTAACACTCCCAAAGCCACCTCCTCCAAATTCCTCCCAAAACTTTGCCTACAAAAAGCTTTACGCCTGCAGAGCTCTCAGCCCAGATGAAGGGATGCTCCCCAGCAATTCACACAGCAGGCTCCTAGGCAGGTAAGTCATTTGGGATAGCCACCATCTTGACCACACTCTCTGGGTGTCCATTCCCTAGGCCAGCAGATGATAATCCTTAGCAGAGTATGTGTTACTGACACAGAAAGACTATTCACATTATTCTCTGGAATAATAAGCATCAACCGTACCTCCTCAGGAACATCACTCTGAGCTCTCTCACTACAAACAGCCAAACTCACGAGGACACCAAACTCTTGACTTTCATTATGGCAAATTATTCACAGCAGAAGCATCACTTTAGCAGTGTAAAATTCCTTGCCATGATAAATATTTTCAAATCATGACTTTCCTCCTCTGATACCTGTGGAGTCTTAGACCACACTGGTTTCTTCACCTTTAGACTGTGCACAGCTGTTCCCACACAGAGGACAGTCCCCAACTTACTGGGATACAGAGTAAAACTCACAAGAACCCTCTCTAGACCTTCAGAGAGAAGCATTAATTCCTTACAGCACTTTCAGTGATTTTTCCCATTCCCCCAAATAAATCTCCCTTTCCTACCAGAAGATCCAACTATGCACACACTCCACCATGAGTATAATCAATATATTGATACAGAAGTGAATACCTCACAGTACATCTTCTTACTGCTGTAATACCCTGATTTTTCCCTATGGCTGTCTGAACTAAATCCATTCCAAATCTTAACTGTATTTCTGTACCAATGATTTCCAATTCAAAGGCTCTGCATTGCCAATTACACACATGCACACACATACCTACATGTGCATCTTCTTTTAATACTTAAAGTGATACTTGAATCCTTTAAGATTGTCTTCAAGGCCTTTTACTATTTTCCCACAATGCTATTTAAGCTACCAATTAACCTCACTGAAACATCACTACTGCCTAATGTTCTTACAGCAGCGGTCAGAGGCAGGACCACATCACAGAACCATGCATTCATCTTCTCACATAAAGGTGTGACGTTCTGGCTTGCCTATAACTGCGTTTTTGCTAACTTATCCAGGGATGAAAATACTTAGTATTAGTTATTCATGACTCCACTTACCCATGGCTGTTTTGGAAGCTCAGAGCAGGTGTGCTGAGAATAATTGCTTTTTCTATGGTGATCTGTTTGGCACAGCCAGTGCTGTCAGTTAACACAGATTTTGCACACTACTAGAATAACTAGGTCTGTGGAGCATCAGTACAGCAGATAGGTGCTCTATAGCTGCTAGGACATACCATGCTCCTGGTCTCCTATAACATGCTGCCCCTGAAATGGTAGCAGGAAGGAGCAATGCTTTCCATTTCCAGGCCTGGTTTCATGCTGTCAGCCACCCGGAGGCGCAGACGTGGGCAGCAAATTAACCTGTCACAGACAGGATATGGCTGAAGTCTACAAAGGGCTTATCCTCCCTGCAGCTTGTGCCAAAATAGCTGGGAAACAAGTGGAGCCTCAAGCACCTGGGTGTTCCCCAGAACCTCAATTTACAGTCAGCCTTCCAAGAAGCTACTTGTATATCTATAAAGTCTTCAGGATCATATTGGTCCTCACTTGTAGGTGGTAAAAGGAAAACAAGAGTAGAAATAGTCCCTTCCACAAGCCCTGGCTGCCTGTGTGTTCTTGCTGGTAGCAAATCTTTGATTTCTCTTAGTGTTTTTAAACTGAAATCACCTACAGTATCCTGTTTAGGAAAGCATTTCCAAACATGCTTTTGTCTATGGAGATAAATGCACATTTCTGTGCTCTGGTTAAAAATTGAGACTTTTTCCTGATCAAAAGAACTGGAACTTCTGCGTTGCATAAAACACTACAGAAATGAAAATACATTTTTCCTAACATGAGCATGAAAACAGAAAGAGAGAAACCTTCCTACATATACATGATAGAACAGACGTCACATCCTAAGCATTTTACAGTGGTTTGGGAAAGAAAAGAAATACAAAATTTGAAGTTAATACTCCTCATGGAATGTGATTAGAGATACTTATTTTGCACCCTTAGTTGAACCATCATAGTAATTTTCACCTGCACTAATAAAAATAAATCAGAAGCTGATCTTCCATGCATTAATATTATCATTTCATGCAACAGTCACAACGTTTCTGAGACATATGTGCCCTTTGAAACTCCTGCCACAGAGATGAATTTAGGCACTGCTGCATGCACAAATTTATTTCATTAATTCTTTCCAAATGAGAATATTGTCATGTGCAAAATGCAACGTGGACAGCTAGATAAAAGCATTCAACACTGAGTAAAAAGACCCTTAGCTTTCAAGAGGAAAATAATTAGAACTAAACAAGGAAAAGAAAAAAATCATATTGCATGACATCAACTGTTTGGTGACCAGCAGAGCCCTGTTTGGAGCACACTCATCACCCAGCCACAAATTAATGAATTCTCAAGCAGTCCCCCTGTCTGCAGCTTAGCCTCTCACAAAGATGCTCATTTGCAGAGCAGGATACAACTTGCTGTTAGACAGGAGTTCAATATTCATTAATCAAAAGAGCCCCCACTTTGTGCTGCTGTCTGCAGTAAAAATCATCTGCCCATGGGTTTTGTCAATCTATTGCCTGCTGTTTTGTGAATGCTGTACCTGAAGACACCATACAACAAATCCACACTCCCAGCCCTCACTGGAGCGTTTTCAGAGCCAGAGTGCAAAGCTGGGAAACCACAACTGCTTTTTGACCAATGCAAACAGAAAATGTTGGAAAGAAAAGGTTTCATTTCAAATTTGCACACAGCAAATTCTCCTCGTAACAGTTCACTCTTTGAAAAAGAGCTATGTGAAAAGGGAGAACTGAAGTGGGCAGTTGCACGTTGGGAGGTTTACTTCAAACCCTCCCAGGGAGCCTGCGGCAGGCTTGCAAGGACATGCTTCTCTTTTGCAACCCAGGACAGTAATACATTCAACTGTGCTAAAGCAGAACTGTCAGGCACACAGATTTAAGGAGATAATACAACAAAGGCTCAGGGACTAGATATAACTATTAAAAGATGCAGGCAGAAACTGCTTCTTCCTTGCTCTTTACTATCAATTGTCCCCACTGTTGTATTGCATGGAGAGGACATAGCACAACTGCTTCAGAGGAAAGGGTGCCTGGGGTAATATCTTCCTCAGCCACCCATGGCATACTCTTATGACCCAGACCCAAACCCAGCTTGCCCCTGAGCACCCTTGCTCTTCTGGCTCAGAAAAACCCATCTCTGGTCACCAGCACAAGCAGCTGCATTCAGATGTGTGAGGCACCAGGTGTACAAGGGTTCACTCTGCAGCCAACACTGACAGGTGAAAGACTAAGCTGCTTATGAGGTCAAAGATGACCTTTCTTAGATTCTTCTGTGTCTACATTTCTACTACTGAGCTCTGCAGTAAGTCTTGGCAACATGCAGACGATCCGAGAAGCTCAGTAAAGCCATGGATGGGAAATACCTAGGTAGAGTAGGGACCCAATACTACATAAGCTGTCAAAAAACCTGCTTTAAATCTCTGGAAGCCATGCAGAAAAGATCTGCACAGCCATCTGCTTGGTCCCTGTAAGCACTCTGTCCCACAGGTCACACTGGGAAACAAATCCAGCAAACTGGAAAGCCCCATAGCCATCTTTCTAGTAACACATGGCTGAAGTCTGCTACCCCAGTGCTGGTGATGCTTGGTCACACATGCTTTTCTCTCTCCACTGTATGCTTGAAAACACTGTGTTTAAGACATAGCTATGTCGAATAGTCTTGTCACCATCTTCCAAATAACTCACATGAATGTCTTGCATTTTTCAAGTGGTGTCATAAAATATGGGGCTGCACATGCCACAAACACTGACATATTTCACTCACACAATCCAGTAGCAGCATACAGAAAATATTTATACAGCTCTTTATTATTTTTTATGAAAAGTAAACAGCCCTTTTGGTGAAATGGTGACTTGTGCTGACAGCATCTTTGTTTTTATGAAAAAAAATACCAGTGGTGGGAGGGTCAGAGGGTTTGCAAATCCAACTCACCGGTACAAATCCCTCTGGTCCTGTTACAGGAAAAAAAACCAAACCATTCTCTCCTTCCCAAGATCTTACTGTCATTTATCTTTTAAGATGGCCTTGCTAAACTAGATACTTGACACAGTAATTAGTAGAAATAAGAAGATACATAAAAATAAAATTCAGACACTAAGTGAGTCTTGAAACACAAGTTTCCATTATTTAAAAGTCACCTCCTTGACATACTTTCATATCTTAAGGTCAAATACTTCTAAATGAGGAAACAAGGGATTCTGCTCGTTAGTGCAGGGCTAACACTAAATGAAGTTCACTGCATGTGCTGGTCTGCTACAGCATTCCCAGGCCCAGGATGCAGCAAGATTTCAGATGTCTGAGGCTAATTAAGTCTGCCTAATCGCTGCTTTACTAATTGGGGTGGAGCAGTTTTGTCATGATTTTAGCTGTTGATGAACAATTAATTAGAATGCAGCATTAATTCCTTCTTGATCTACTGAGGAAAGCCAACACACGTTCAAACTCAAGCGAGAGAAGCCAAAACTAATCAAAGCGACACAGTATTAGCACATGACGTCTCAATAGGTGGAAAGCCAAGAAACCAGCACTGGCTCCCCACAGTGCCTACAGTGAGGATCGGTTCAGCACTCCCAGCCCAAGCTGGTAAGATACCAAAACCTCAAGTCTTTGCATTTGTGCTTTACTTGCTGACAGCGATAACTCCAGACAAGTCCCATAATCCCACTGTCCCTCTGTTTCAGTCTATCAAAAGTGGATAACAGTCTGTCTCTAACATGGAAAGACTCCTTGATAAATGCACTAATTATTGCCAGACACCCCACCCAGCAAATGAGATAATAGAGGCCATTTATTTGCCTAAAAATCTTCTAGTTATAAAACCACTACCAGAAAATCCTGCAAATCAAGACCCTGGATGCTGATTTAATTAAATCAATGAGAATTATATCATTCATTTATAAGAAAGCTCAAACCTAAATAGGAAATTGCTTATATTGACCAGCATACAAAATCCTTTCATCTGCTGAGAGCAAATGCATTTTTATTCTTCCCAGCACTGCAGAAGACTCATCGAGCCGCTCGGCGGTACCTCCACTATCGAACAGCCCGTGCAGCCCAGCTGCATCTCCGCTGCTCCATTTGTCATCTCAATGCACCATTTGTTCCTCAGAACACAGATCATCTTACACAAAGCAGTTGTCATGCGTCTTCCCAGTCCCTACCATCTCAAGCACTTTACACATTCCTCTCCACATGTGCTCATAAAAATCACTTGCCAGAAGAGTTTTTAAATGGGGCTTGTCAAAACATCAAGATAGAAGGTGTGCAAGACAGAACCTCAGATTTCTTGTGCTACTTGCTCAAACAAACACCCATATACACAGCCTTATACAATAGGCTTTTCTTTCCCCAACATACCATTGAGATATTTGGACGTGGCTTGTGAAGGAGAAGAATCCTGCCGGGAGGGGAAGCGAGAGAGATACAACAATCTTAAAAGGAAATGCCATGCATGTAAAAGCCTACAAAAAGTAAAACCTGGCTATGCGTAACAGAAACGATCACAAAGTGATTTAAAGCAGTTTGGAAATACTGTTTCAGTGGTTGAACACATCCATTAGAAGACAAACATTCAGCAGGCTATTTATAGTCCGAGGGGAAAAACTCCTCATTTCCCCTATCCCAGCACAGCAGGCCACAGTCTATTCTTAGTGAAGAACATAAATTTTGAGCAACTCCAATGGACATGAACAAGTCACTGGATTTATCTCAATTTAACCGATTTCAGAAAACTTTAGAAGCGATACTCAAGACAAGCACTCTCAATCTCAAAGACACTCAAACCCTTACTAGACCTGCTATTGTGTAGATAGGAATTGCTGATTTATTGACTGCAAAACGTTGTGAATCAAGCCTTAGTATTTGCTAATACCTCTGCTGAAATTGGCCTTTAATGGTTCAATCCAGCTCCCATTTATGAGAAGGGAAAGACACCTATTTTATTTAATGGAATTGAATGAAGTTGCAGCAGTTAGCATCTGAACAGGACAAATAAAACATTCGGACCAATTAGTCTTACTGGCTGCATTTTATCTGATATGAAAACTTCATATCTAGAGCTAGAGCAGAGAAATTATACTGCTGTTTCCAAATAAATTGAAATGGAAAAAAAAGAAAAAAAAAGGAGGTGTTGAGAAGTAGAAATCCACCTCTCATTCACTTGGGTGCAACTCTGAAGTAGCCCTGGCAAAGCCAGGGCAGCTCCAGAACACAAATACAAAGTGACAGGGAAATCCAGCCTACTATTCACATCACATATTTCATGCTTCTTTCTATTTCACAGTAATACACCAAGTTAAGCTGCTTATTAGATGGGCACATTCTCCTAACCACAGCCAGACTTGTATTTTCTGCTGGGCTCACCTTCAGTACTGACTGCCCTTTAATCATAATTCTGCTGTCATTTGTGGTTCCACCTCAGAAGATATTTGCTTTGATACACAAACTGTATGGCTGTTAGCACTGCTATACCCCAGAAGGGAGAGGCATATGAGTAATGTCAAGAGAGGGACTTAGTCGTAACCATCTCTATTTATACAAACCTCTTGCACATTCTCCTAACAATCTATACTCTCAAATATTTCTGCTGGCCTACATGACGTTGTGACACATGTTTCCAAGCCCCACAGCACACCAATTTGCAAATAATGACCTTCTTGAAATGACCTAAGAACAGCTAATAAGTGTGCCATAAAGAACAAAAAGGTTGTTGCACAGAATACCTTTCATAGAATGAAAATAGACCAGATTTTTATTAGCAGAACCACTAATGGACACATGGTTCTCATGTGATCTATTTATTTTTAAGAAATACTTAGTATCAAATAATGCAGTTATCCTCGAAAACAAAAACAAACCTCAAAACAGCAATTTCAACATGCACACTGCCGTCTGGCAGCTTATGAACTAAATGCTCCGTAGGTGTTTGTGTACATTTATAATTTACTACACCACATTAAGAAAGAAGACAACTGCAAACGACAAGCTGACGCTCTCCCAGCTGCATACACTATGTAATGATACCTTCTCCTAGGGCTTAGCCACCCCCCAACCAACTTCTCACTTGGGAGACAGACAGAAGGATCCAAATCATCTCCAGCAACTGAGTAACGCATAGCAGTGACTCTGCCTTTATTATAAAGTCTGTATTGTGGGTGCTTTAAAGCAATACACACTGAGTATCTGAAATGCTGTTTAACATATGCACATGCCAAGAACAAAAGCACAAATCCTGTCCCTGATGCACAGAAGGAGTGTACAAGGCTTGTGCTGGCAGTATCTACAGAGGCTGAGAGGATCAGGAATCTCTCTTCCAGGTCTTGGCACCACAGCAGTCACGAGAGAGGCTGCTAACCTTGTCCTCCAGCAGTGCTCAGAGATGGGGAGCAGTAATTGCAACTCTCCCTCCATCTCCTCTCCTTGGAGCAGGACAGAAAGATGCTAGGGGACACTCCTCCTTAGCATGAACAAATACCATGGCTGACTGCATGTTTCTTACCGCTTGCACGTTATGTGCATGAGGCATGAGTGGTTCAGCTGCACCCAAGTTCTCCCCCATGTCCTGAAAGAGAAGGATCCCATCTCCCCTTGCTCTGCTCCAGACGTTGCTTTCAACCTGCATCCCAAACTTGTGTATAAATCACTGCTGAGCTCACGTGGGGGCAGACATCCACATCTGACAGCTCACGTAGGACCAAAGAGCCAAGTGCTCAAAATGGCAGTGAGAGAAGGACTCTTCCCAAAAATAGCCAACAGCCCGTGGCCTTCATGTGCAAATGACCAGGCTTAGATACTGTCCCTGCTGAGTTCTGAAGAACTGCTCACATGCCCCATATTATTCAACTATTTTTTAAATATCTGCAAGATTACAAGTTTAATATACACATCAATTTGTCATGACAATGTGTTTTAAAAAACAAAAAAAACAAAACCAACTTCAGCACAGAAGTGCTTGATTCTGTCAGATCAGGCCTCTGACCTGGTGCCATGACCCAAAAGAATAAGTTAATAAGTCATAACTAATCCTATGAAACTTAGTGAGCTTATGTCCTCACTAGGAGTAGACTCAATTTAAGTGTGCACAGAAGTGTCTCGCACAGTGACCAAGTGACAGGATAATTTATACATCACTTTCACATGTTCTTCATCTGAGTATCTCTATTGGATCCACTGGTTGGAGTTGCACCTGTAACCCTGGTGAATTGTTTCATACCGCGTCATCCTAATGGCCGAACCATAAGCGACCCATGTAATTGTAATCCCAAACACCCTTCTGTGTACGTGGATAAGGAAGCTGTGCAGAGCTGCAGCTCCATGAACAAGATGACAAGATTGAATGAAGTGACAGAAAAAAATTAGAAGATCTCAACAGCCATCTTTGATCTCCACAGACCCAGTGAGTACACCTAGCACCTTGCTGGTATTCCTGCTTCTGAAGTCCCCTGACAATAATCCAGGGACAGCCACTGAGCCCTGGTGCTTTCAGAGGGCACCTTCTCCAGTCCACAGGGCAGAGCAAGGGGCTGTGTGAAGATGCTCTTTGCCTAAAGCCTGCTCTCTTGCCCAACTTCTAGACCGCTGCATGATCCTCATGCTTATACCCTCTCCTGAGCTCCAGCCCCGCAGAAAGCATCAGGCCTTTCACCAGCACTAATGTGAAATGTTGCAGCTCCTCACACTTGTGGCTTTCTCTTCCATCTGCTTTGATTTGTAGAAGGTAAAGTCTCTGGAACGTGAACCCCAAGCCTGTGTGACCAGGCTGTACATGGTATATGATGTTTATACACACGCATTGGAACTGACTATACATACACGTTCAAAATTGCTGTAATCAGGAAATGAGCCATGAAATGTGTAAGCGACGGCACATTAATACTCTGTTTTATAGCTTAAATTAGAATCTTCGGAATTTCACAGCCAGAGACTTTTAAATAGGTCAAAAATGTGGTAATCACACTTAATGATCGCACTGTGATGTGCACTGCATCAGAGCTAGGGGTGAGGAAACCTGAGCAGAATGGATATGAACTACTGGGACATGCAAAAAAGCATTTAACGAACCTCCAGTAATTTTTATACTAAGAACAAAACACACAGCCCAAACCAGAAGTTGGTTTTTGTTTACTTTTGGTCCTACTTTTCAGAAATGAGCTGCAAGATTCCACATGATCACAGAGATGAAACGCTGTACCTCCTTTTAGTTGGCACTGCAGATGAGCAAAGGCTCTGGATTTGACCACTTACAAATACTGAGCATTTAGAGGTGAAAAGAAAGCCTGCCCCAGCTGAGGAACATAGTTTATTATTGTACTTGCCTGTGCACATTTCAGCCCAGGTAGGCAGGGTTAAAAAAAAGATTCCTGGGCATCAGCATTTTGATTTCTTTCAAAGAAAAGAGTAAGAATCCACAGACCAATTGCAGTAATCTTCTAGGCTCCAAACCAGGGAAACCCTTCACAATTTTTCTAAGCTTAGATACATGCTTATGTTCTCTTTACATCGACTTGACTTTAGGTACAATAAACCTGATGGAAAAAATTGTGGAAAGAATAAGAATTTCAGCAAAATACAGTCACTGCTAATTAATCCTGTCCTGTCAAGTTGCTGAGGCATAACCAAAAAGGTAAACCAAGAAAAAAAATAAACAGGCTATCTTCTGTGGAAACAAAGTCAATGTTTGTCTACTGTGAAAGTACAAAGTCAGCAGGGGAGGCTGCTTGGAAGCTTCTAAGAAAGCAGGAGCGCAATGTTTTTTTGGTTTCTTTTTTCCTCCAGTCAAACTTGGCTTCTTCTAAAAAACAAAGCAAGGCAAAAGATGAAAGGCCTTATTTTCTGAAGCCAAAGATGAAGAATACAAAGAATATTAATGACAAACAAGTCTGTCTGTAAGCGCCATGAGCTTAGCTGTAGTACGGACAAAAAGAAAGAACAACACTGCTATTAACTAATGAAGTTTCTCATCTAACGAGCAGTGATGAAGGCTGACTGGGTCATTTAAGGAAGGAAGAGTTAGCTCAGAAGAACACAGGTTCCCTACAGAGGATAAAAGGAAAGAGGGAAAGATGCCATTACATATATGCAAAAGCTCAGGGTGGTTGTGGTTTGTTCACAAAGCATACAATGGTAGTAAATTCCCAATTAGGGCTTGTTGTTGCCTCCCGCGTGTTGGTACGCGCAGGTACACCAGACAGCTATCCTGCGGGAAACTCGAGAGTTGTTACAAATTTGTCACTTGCCTTATGTCACAGAACACTGGATTTTGATGAATCTCATTGCCCAAAGGAAAACTTCAAAACACAGGGAAGCTTGCCTTTGTCATAGAATCATAGAATCACCATGGCTGGAAAGGACCACCAGGATCATCAAGTCCAACCTTTATCCCATCATCTCCCTAACCACTAGACCATTTGACCATGGCCTCAAGTGCTTCATCCACTCGTTTTTTAAACACCTCCAGGGATGGTGACTCCACCACCTCCCTGGGCAGCCTGTGCCAGTGCCCAGCCACCCTCTCAGCAAACAACTTCTTTCTAATATCCAATCTAAACTTCCCCTGACGCAACTTGAGGCCATTTCCTCTCGTCCTATCATTAGTAATTTGGGAGAAGAGACCAACACCAGCCTCACTACAACCTCCTTTTAGGCAGCTGTAGAGAGCAATAAGGTCTCCTCTCAGTCTCCTCCAGACTAAATGGTCATGGTTACTGGATCCCGCACGAGCCTGTGTGGCCACCGCAGCTTCCCAGGACCCCGGCACCCCACAGCGGTCCAGGAGGGTCTTATGGGCAAAGGGCAAAGCAGCAAGGGAGGCAGTCACCAGCCTCTCACCTCCGCACTGCCCTGTACATGATCGGTGCAAAGCACATCCTTCTACATTTGAAGTCTGCCCATTCTCTTCTGAGAAATTATTTGAACTTCGGGAAATGAAGCAAAACAAAACCAGGCAAAAAAATCCTCAATAACTCAGAGCCAAAAGTGACACTACACAAACTTCAGATTTGGAAACTGATTCATTTGCCAGCTCATAGGCATACACACCTAGTGTGTCTATATTTATAGGCATGGACTCAGGCTCTCTGCTCTATAGAGGCATTTTGAGTATTTTTAAATCAGCGAGAAATCAAGAACTGCTGCACTTGCAAGAGAAAAAGATGGAAAAATCCCTCTATCTCTAAGCTGTGACCACTGAGGTTACAGGAGCCTTGACACTGCAGCTCTCCTTGCAACATCAGCAAGACTAAGAGCCGGAACAGATAAATGACAAGGCTTCCCTTGACAGGTGGCTACTCAATCCAGCAGACAGACTGTATTTTGGATTGGAGTCTGATCCAGTAGATGATACAAGAAATCTTTGTGTTGAGATGGAAATCTAGAGAGCATTCAGATAGTGTGAAAGATGGCAATGTTTAACCAAGTACTGCCAGAGAGCTGTGCTGCTGCCCCTGCCTTACGGGGCTGGGAATTAAAGGCTGCTAGTTCAACGCTTTGTCCACAACCTGCAGTGGTCTCAGCAGATCACCAAACTCTCTTAGCATCTCCTTCTGGAAAATGGGGATAACAACATGTCACAGAAGCATCACGAAGGTTTGGTAATCTTGCAAGCACTTTGTAGATAAGGAACATCAAGACAGCAGTTAGCAGAGGGATTTGGGGCACAGACAGACATAAATCCAAAGTACTCATATCATACACTCTTTCTAGATGAGCAGAGCAGCAGATCAGCTCTCTGCATTTAGTGGTTATGGGCTCCATCCTCTCAACATGCTGAGCACTCTGCCTTTGATCCAAAAAATGAGTCTGGGGAGAATATTCACATGTTTAATGTTAATCATATGCTTAAATCCTCTGAATCTATAAAGAGGGTAAAAGAGAAAAGTGTTCCCCAGCTCCAAAACAAACACGAATTCCCAGAAGTTATACGTAGGACATGAGCAAACATTTGACCAGCAGAGGAAAGGCCTTCACTACACACCTGCTAAGCTTCTGCATCCCTGAAGAAACCTGCAGGTGGGAAAAGTGTCAAGTTTGCTTAGACAAAACATTTCTAACACAACCAACGGGATGCTATGAGAAAGAAGCACCACAGAGTATTTATTTGAACTACTATTCCATGGGCAGAGCAAATCTTGAGCAAGGAAGTGAGAAAAAAGAATAAATGAAGCTTACTAAGGAACTCATCACACAGATTGAAACTTATGATTATGAATTCACTTGCTACTATTAATTTCTTCATTTATTAACTGTCTACTGTGAGAGAACAGGTCTTCCAAAGCAGACAGGCACTGCAACTCAGACCTCACAACCACCATGTGCCTTACAGCAGCAATCAGCAGCACCTAGAAAGCATCTTCTCCAAACTCTCTGCATCAGAGAGCATCTTCAATACTAACCAAAAAGGCTTTAGACCCCCTCTTAAAGCCTTGTTTATTTTAAGCACACACTACTTCCTTGCATTTTAGCTATCTGAAACATCTAACTTGTTTTTATATCCTGCTAAGCTACTGGCCTAGCTATTGGCTTAGGGCAGCAATGCTCCTACACTGACTGGCCAGGGTATCTAGAAGTCTCTGCTCTTGCATCAGCCCCACCTTGACTTGTTTCCTGCAGGTGCATCAAGTCAGTGGAGCCAGGTCACAATGTTCCTTTTGCACAGGTGAGCTCAGCACAGCAAGAGCAGGTACCTGCAGCATTAAGGTGCATTGAGCTCCACATGCTCACAGACACTCTCATGCAGAGCAAAGAGTGCTTCAGACTACATCCACGACTGCAGTGCGAATGTATCCCTGACCAGATCAGCATCTGCAGCGTAACTGGCTTCCAGAGATGATTTTCAAAACTCTGTTTGAACAAGCATGTACAGCCAGAAAAGCCTCAGGCAATTAAAGGACCACTATCCAGAGCTTGATTGCTTTAGCAGATCCACAAACATTATCCAGCTTACTCACAGCAACATCACGCTTCGCCAGCGATGTGAAAAGAACAAATCACTCTCACCAACGTAAATTGCCCAAGTGCTAAATAAGGCTGCTAATTATTTCAGAGGATTTTAAAAGAAACCTTTAAGATTATTGTCCCAAATTTGATTAAATAACACTTTAAATTCTTTCAACTGAACATTATCAGGTGAAGTTGACTTGATGGTATAATAGAAATGTTCTCTCCTCAACTAACAGCTTTTTGTGATGTTCACTGTATTTTAACATCATACACCACTTTAAACTTCATAAACTAGAGGGAATTGTATCAGTCATCTTAGAAAGGGTTAACAAGGTAATTATCTTCCTTGGTTGGCTGAATTAGAACTATACAAAATGCCATGCCTCAGAGGAGGCAGAAGCATACTCCTACCTTCACCTGCCGTAAACCAAGAACCACGAGGGATGGAATTACATCGCTGGGTGAGGCTGTAAGAAGTCCAAGGGAAGTTAACACAGCAGTAGAAATGCTGGTTTTGTTTCTCTGCCTCCTTTGCAAGACACTTTCCCGTCCCAAGGTTTGTAGGTACTACAGAACAACACGAAGTTCACTGATACTGCAACTCATTAGCACGAGCTGGCAGACCCCACCACTGGGATACCCTCTGGAGAGGACTAGATGCCCCAGAACACACCACTGTGACTTCTCCCTCACCATTTTCCTGGAGGAAAAAGCACTGTCCTTCATGATGGGGTAAGCTACAAGGCATAACTCTAAGCCTGGGCAGTCTCAGAGCATCTCTGACAACAAGCAAAGACCTCCTGGTCACCTCTGATGCCTTCGCTTTGTTCTGTCTCCACTGATATTGCCCAGGAGGACAGCTCTAACAGATCTTCATTCTCCTGGCTAGAGCCTTGACTCCTCCTTTGCTCTACTGTTTCTTTGTTGTAATCTATAAAGAGCCAGAGGGCAACAAATGAACGCACTCCCCATCCTTACCCCCTTACCCAGCCCTCCTTCCTCCTCCTATGCAGGCAGACCACTCCTCATCCCATCCCTAACAAAAGTGAGATTTAAAGAGCCTTGGAAAGCAGAGCACCAGCAAGGTGCATCTTTCAGTGCCACTGGCTGCACCACAGAGGACAGGTATCCTGCAGCAGGAGCTGAACCTGGGTAAGGACTGCTGGAATACACCTTTTGTGCTATATAGGCTTGAGAGCAATAATTAAATCCCAGTCTAATTTCCTTCTGATCTACAGCTCTAACTCCAAAATGACTCCCATTAAGTCAATTACCAGTGCAGTGTCACTCTGGATTTTAGCCTCAAATATAGAACCTGTGAAGCTACTACAACAATGGCCATCTTTTAATCTATGAAATACCTGCCCAGGAAACTTCTTCTGTGGAATATAAGTGTCAGTATTTTAGGTTTCAGTAACAACACAAGATGTGTCACCATCGCCCTACTCGGAAAACAGAGAGGCAGGAAACTGTATTAAAGGACCATCAAGGCTAGAGAATATAATGTGGACACAAGTGGTTCCTCCTCTGCACATCTCTTTTCCCCCTCATCTCTCAGTGTTTCATGCTGTGCCAGAGCATCACCGAGGGACCAGTGCCCCGTGTGTGTCCTTGTGCCAGCCACCAAAACACCCCAAGCTATATGGTGTCACCCAGGAATACCCTGGGTATTAAAGCCACCACTGACGGGGTCTGTGCAGCTGCTCCCACGTCCTCTTAATTAGGGACTACGGACACGCTCGCGCTGTAAGCGCATCTTTGACATAACATAGCATGACAATTTCTTCAGAGTCACAGAAATGCAGAGCATACAAATCAACCTGAGCGTTGAAACCATTTCATTGTTCATAGGAATATGCACATTGCACCTGTTACGGCCAAGGGCACTGCCTGTGTGCCTCGGAGCCGATTATTGCAGCCTCCAACAAGGCTGGCTTGGAGGATTGTTAAATTCCAGGAGTAAATAACACACAACAAAATTATCTCACCAAAAGAAATCATTACTAAATATACAGAGAGAGGTCTTGAAACCCAAGGTGATGCAAACAGTCCTCAAACTGACATTTTTCCCAGAGATTCTTACAACTGCTGAGTCAGTTTAAATTACATTTAGCTGAAAGAAAATAACTCCAAGATTGATACTGCTAAAGTCCTACCCTGAAACAAATGTTTGGGAATCCCAATTGCAAACCACCCCCCCAGCCCAGGACTCCCGACAGAGAGGAGGGGAGGACGCTCTCGGCGGCAGGAGCGGGGCGCGCTCTCCCGCACCCCATCCCGGCAGGAGGGAGCAGCCCGCAGAGCCGCCGCTCCCGCGACCCCCGGAGGGAGCCGGAGGTGCAGGAAGCAGGTGGCAGAGCCGGTCCCCGCAGTCCAGCCCCGCCACCAGCCGGGCCCCCATCGCCAACACGCGTGGGGCTCCGGGGAAGGGGGTGGGGGGTGGATTTTTACGCGGAGGGAAGGAAACGAAGGAGTGCGGGAGAGGGAGGAAGCATCCCCGGCTGCGGCAGCGCGGTGCGGGGTGCCAGCGGGCAGGGTGCTGAGGGAGGGGAGGGGACCGGGACCGGCCCGGGACTCACCGAGCTACGCGCGCCTGCTGCCCCCGCTGCCGTCCATGGGGGCGGCGGGGGGACGGAAGCCCGCTGCGGGCGAGAGCCGCCCCAGGATCCGCCGCATCTGCCCGCCGCCGCGGAGGAGGAGGAGGAGGAGGAGGAAGGAGGAGAGGAGACGGCGCCGCACCGCCCCGGAGCCCCAGCGCAGCCCGGCCGCAGAGCGCCGCCTGCCCGCCGTGCCCGGGATGGGACCGGGAGGGGCGGCCGGGCCGCGGGGGCAGGTGCAGCCGGGGGCGGGGGGGGGGCGCGGAGCCGGGCGCGGCCCCGGGGCGGCGCAGCGCAGCTGGCGGAGCGGGACCCGGGGCGGTGGCACCGGCGGCAGTGTGCGGGGAAGGATGCGGGAGGGGGAGGTGAGGAGCGGCTGGAAGCGCCTGTGCGTAACGTGGCCGGGTGTGAATCCGCCCCGCGAGGGCTTTTAATGAAGTACAGATGTTCCCTAATATAATTATATCGTCTTCTTCCTGATAATTGGCTTTGGCAGTCGTGCTGATCGAACTCCCCCCGCGCCGCTGCCATGCAGCCCCCTCCCTCCCCCGGTGCCTCCTGCGGAACGTGTGACCGCATCCCACCGCCTGCGGGAGAGGTCCCCGCATTGCCAGGACCCCGCTCCGGTGAGCCCCGCACCTGGAGACCTCTCATTTCAATGGAAGCTTTTGGCTCACAGCGGGTGAAAATGGTGAAAATAGGGGGCAACGTTTATTTACTTATTTCTTAAAATGCATGTCCTTAGAAAGCAGAATGTTGTAGGAGGGGAGACCAAAACATCCCCATTTTACAAATAAAAGGTTACCACAAGCACTGGGGAAGGGCTTCTGACTGAACAGGAGCACAGCACTGCTTTGAACAGAGGCTGTCCTGGCTGGATGAGCAGGACCAGTGCACCAGGTGAGCTGCAACTGGTGCAAACCCTCCGGATCTCCCCAGCTCCGTTTGCCTTCAGAGAAATTGCCAACGAGGACGCGCTAACACAAGCCAGATGCGTGGGCGTTTTATGCATGTATGTGGGAAAAATGGATCAAGCCCACAAATTCATCTTGCTGAGGACAGGCAGCCAACACAAGGTAATGATTTCTAGTCACTGCAGGCCCCAGACCAGACTTCTCTCACCCGATGACTCAAAGCTGAAACGCGGCCATGCCATGGCTGCTGACACTTGGGCACTACAAGCAGTGTAAATACTTCGGATCAGCAGGATCAGGGAATTCTCCTAGCCCAGGGTTGTGGAGCCTGCACATCTGTACCTCTCCATAGTCACCCTGGGCAGTGTCTAAGGGGCTGGGCGTTCCTGCATGTTAACACAAAATGCAGGTTGGAATTGGGCTCATCTAACCCCAAAAGACAGCACAACCTGCCCACTCCACACAGTCCAGGATCTCACCCCCCACCTTCCATCACCTTCTTGGTTTAAGTGAAGGTAAGTGACTACAGGCCTTTCAAGCAATGACCAATGTCTCAGCCCAAACCCACAACGAGTCACTCTCCCATTTTGTATACACCAGTGGTACAAAGGTGACCCCTGTGGGCTGAGAATCATTTTGCATCTATGCAAAGGGTGAAGGCGTAGCTCTACCCAGAGGCTGGGGCTACATCAGCATTAATTCTGGCCTCAAGCCCATGCTCCAAGCCTGTCCGTGAGCAGGTTTTCTCTTTGGTACAAACTAGCCCTCCAGTCAGGCAAGCTCAGCTGCAAGAGAGTGGCTCTGCAGGTCCAGCTTAGCTGGAGATATGCTGAACTGCCTCCACAGACACCAGCCCTCTGCACAAGGATCTCTGCCTTTTCTTCAGCAGGAACAGTAAAACACTCCTTAGTTTTGCTCTGCAGATTTCTGAGGGACACAAGCAGATGTAGGGGGGGTTGTTGACAAGCTGTGCAGGGCATGGGGCATCCTTGGTTTTCCTGTGGCACCTTTGGGTTTTTGCTCACCCTCTTCTAATACCCCCATGGCTGCTCAGAAGACAGAGATGCCTGCATGATCACAGAGATGTAAGTGATGCTGTGTCTTCCAGCCACTATTTTATATGCCTGCTTTCTGTTCTTGATTCACTTGGGATCCCCAGAAAGCAAAGGCACGAGGAAGGTGTAATGTCAGAGGCAGCTGTGTGCGTTCCTTGAGCGCAGATGCTGCTGCAGCAGCAGATGGCTTAGGAAGCAGGAGAGGGATGAAGAAGCTCAGACTGTCCTTTCCTCCAGTGTCACTTCAGCCATGGTAGAATCTTTTCTTAGAAGGATATAAATACAGACACAACCTGGAACAACACGGCTTGAACCAGAGCACAGGCAACCCGACAGACTGCAATTTCTCTCTTAAGGTCTTTCTCTGAACATTCACTGTTTTATTTTAAACACCCATCACTCAGACTTCCCAGTCTTCCTCTAAAACCAACACACAAATAACTTCAGAGAATTACCTAGATCATTTTTCCCTCAAGGACAGATGCAGGAAAACATTCACCCTAAAAGGGGGTGTCCTCCAGTTTGTGAGTGAAGATACAAGTAGACTCACACACTTACCTTATTGGCAACATCCTTGTTTTTCTTATGCGTCGTGGACCTTTCAGCAGGAGTCTTCTCCTCCCCCCAGTTTTACAGATCAGTAGTTTTCATCTGTCTCTCATTGACACAGTCTTGCTACTGTCTTTCCAGGTGTTAAGCTGATAAACGTATGATTTCCAAGGATCAGCGTTGTCAAAAAGAGGAGGAACAGCATACTTACTCCTCTCTGACCTCTGTTATATTTCCCATCCTCCACCTGTTAATAAAAGGAGGACGGTTCAGAGCTGGCTTCAACTTGTTCCTTAGATATTCCAGGGTAATCTTCTTCAGGCTTTGCCCACTTCAGTGTACCTTTTGTTTCTGTGCCCCTCTGCAAGCAGGTACGTGTTGTTTCCTGAAGCTGTTCTCCTGGAAGTAGAAAACAGGGAAGCTTACTGTAGAATTCAACCAATATCAGGCCAAACATTGATTTTGTTCCATTTTAAGAATAAATGCTGTCTTAAAAAAAAAATAAATAAACAGAGCAAAGTAACTGTTTGATCCTGAGCAAATAAGAACAACGCCTTTTTCCCCCCGGTATAAGGCACCTGTCCAACGTTTTATTAACTTTGCTAATTGCATTAAGCATCCTGCAGTTATGAGTGATCCTTGTCTGCTAATTCCCAGATCACTATAGTTTAGTTGACTGTTAAATGAGAAAAATTCATGGCAGGAAAAAAAAAGAAGACATTTAGGCCCACAATGGCAAGCAAATGATCATACAGTTCTGAATTCCGATCAGCTCCCAGCAGTGATCATATTTTATGAACTACTGGAAGATGATGTTAGGACTCACACAATAAATATGACATGTTTCTGAGCTGGATGGGTACAAGTGAGATTGATTGATAGATCTTACATGTTCAGACATTTATACAAATAAGAAAAATTAGGTTTCCATATGTGAATATTTTATGCAGATTTTTATGCAGATAATTTATATCTGCTCTTTCATTTTGTTACCTGTAGTATTATATGTGAACATAATAATAATCTGAATTTGCATACACAAATTACTGGAAGCTCTGCATCTGGCACATTGAGGAGTAATTTCTGGCTGCAAATATGTGATAACTATTTAGACAACTATATGAAATGAAATAAGCACTTGTCAAAGGAAAAATGCATTGTTATGAAAACTGGAATTGGTATAGTCTCAAATAAAAATGTAGTGTGTTAATCAGAAATTCTCTCTTGCCACTCTCCTGCCTTACTGCTTTTCTTGTTTCTTTCTTCCTTTTCCCAGGGTAAAATCCTGTCACCCAGAAGCAGAGTGCTGTACCATGCTGCAGATGTGGAAAAGCAGTAAATTACCACTCAAAGCAGAGGGCTGGCAGGTTGGCTCCCTGTAGTCCAGGCTGGTGGCCCTGCCTGCAGGGATCGAACAGGCATGTGCCCAAGGGGGACCCTGTCCAGGATGTGTGCGCACCACACACACGAGGACTCGTGGTGCGTGCATGGTAGGTTTGACATGGGAAACATTGGACTTTATTATTTTGGTCCTGACAGTAATCAAGACCTGAATTCTGTTAAAGACATAACAGGAGAAGATGCAAGGTTAGAGGGGACATATGGAAAAAGCTGCAGCTGTCCTGCAAGCACTGTCAGGCAGTGGTTTCCAGATGGCACGTAGCCACATTTTCCATTTTAGAAGCACAAGGGCCTTTTGACCATGGTTTTGTGAAAGGAATATTATCTCTTTTCTAATTTGATCACCAGGGAACCCATTCTACAGCCAACCAGAAGAAAACTGTATGGAAGGAAGCAGGGCTTAAAAAAAAAAAAAAAAAAAAAAAAGTCAGTCAAGGTACTGCTAATCATATTAATTTATATATTTTGTTTATAATTAGTCTGTTTAAACATTCATTTCCTTTCTTCAATGAAGACTGCATCTCTCCAGGACCCTCACCTTGGCCATTGTCTTTGTGACAGACAGTAGAGATAGGTACCAATTACTCAGATGTTATTTAGTAAGTACTCCAAAGTACTTTGATGTAGCAGCATTGTAAATTCTCAGTAGCAGCTAATTCTCTCATTTTAATTCATTTTTAATGAGACACCTGGGAGAATGAAGAAACATCACAAAACCACGAAAACCCAAGAATATTTCTGAGTTGGTCTCCCAATCCCTCCTTATTTCTGCCTTCCTACAAAAGGACTTTTTGGTATTAGCACACAAAGGTGCAGCCCCTTAGGTTCACCCAGCAGTGTGACAGCATCATTCTCTGCCAGATCATAACCCATCTCTGACAAGCAAGGGAAGACGACAGTAGAATCTATGTCACCGTGGAAGGAATCCAGAGAGAAGAAGCCTCCAGTCCCCAGATGTTCCAAATCTCCGTCACTTCTGTTCTCTCGAGGCAACCAAGCCACTTTTCGTATGTTGCCAGCAGGCTGTAGAAGAAAGGCCAAGGTTGTTTCTCCTTATCATTTGATGTGGTTCTTAGATAGGAAGAATAAAAGGTGACAAAGAGATGTATTTTCTTCATCAGCCACTGACTCACTCCATATTTTTGGTGAAAGTAAGGAAAGGTGTCCTCTGACAGTCACCAGCTTGGTTTTCTTACTTAGATGTGCACCCTCTTGATTCTCACACTGCTTACTGTTACACATATACACTTTATTGGTTCAAGAGGGGGGTTAATTCCAATAAGACAGAACTGCCCAGGTCTCTGTCAGCAGTTTGGCTTCAGGAAGTTGTTGACAAAGCATCCCATCGGTCTCTGCTGCTGTAATGGCCAGAAGAGAAAGGAGCAGGCTCCAAGGCGGCCGTTAACCGAACCACACAAGGAGCTCATAGATCAAACCCAGCACTGCGAATTGCACCCAGGAGAAAGAGCACTGGACATTGAGGGATAGATGTGGTATGTTCTCAGTTTAGTTAGAAAGGTGCCTATGGTGACAGATTGCCTATGTTTTCACTGAGGGATTTATCAAAAATTGAAAGGCATGCCCAGTAAGCCATGTGATTTCACTCAGATATTCCTCTCTCAAGTTTTGGTAAATATCTGTGCTCTTTTGTTAGCATTCTGATAATTTTTACCAGATGAGGCCTGTCAGCAATCATAGGACAGGTGTAGCTGGTCCACCAGCCACCACAGGAGTTATCACCCCAGGAGCAGCATCTCCACTTGCCCCCAGGGACAATGGCTGGAGCCCCACATGGTGGGGCAAAGCCTCATCGTTGCCCCTCAGTTTACATGACAGCCTCTGTCTTTAGCTCTGACATCTTAATGAGAATCTGGCAGGCGGTGAGGTCCAAAGGAAGACCCACAAGTTTCAGTAGTAGCTTGAGAGTAGCTGAGAGCTCTCTTGCAGAGAGCTATGGTTGTATACTCGCACACACGGACAGCAGATGTGCACCTCTGGTTAGTGCTGGCCTGCCCAGATGCCTTAGCCTGCAGTCACTAACTGGTTTCAGCTGGAGAGAACTCTGGTCCAAGCTCAGTATCTTTGATGCTTAACAGTATAATGACATTTAGTACTATTCGTATGCCAACAAACCGGCTGCTTCTTTTGTATGTATTTCAGCTGCTTAATTCATAAAGGAGCTTTGCACATTTGGAGTACTGAGACAAGGGGCTTGTTGATTCCAGCAGAAGAGCTCTTGAGCCTGTGGTACGGCCATGGTGGAGGGCCTAGCACAAACACTCAAGAGTTTACCCTGCTCAGTTGCAAAACTCCCCTTGAATTTTGCTGCTTCTGGAAAATGCCTAAGAGCGAGGTGAACTGGCTCCTTCCACAGAAAGCTGCCAAAGC
Source organism: Podargus strigoides (assembly GCA_028020825.1). Lineage (NCBI taxonomy): Eukaryota > Metazoa > Chordata > Aves > Caprimulgiformes > Podargidae > Podargus > Podargus strigoides. Next base: position 15,728,243 of record CM051632.1, on the reverse strand, counting down.
TGCTAAATTTGTTTGAAGCAAGGGAATGAGGGTCATGTTGTGACCATAGGGTCAGGGAGAGCGTCACTTTTGGGAAATGAGCATTGATGTATTGAATCTACTATTACAAAAAAAAAAAAACAACCAACAAAACCCTAAAACCTCATAGCATTTAGAGTCCTTTGTTAATGAAGATTAATTTGGTAAGACCTCCAGGAAACTTATTTTCTCACTGCAAACCCATTTTCAGGCTATTTTTGCCCTTACTGTATTTCATCTCTTTTTCCAAGATGGATTTTTTCACCCCAGATGAGATCCCAATTTCTTTCCAGACTCGGACAATGGTGCAGTTGAGGAGGATGACAACAACAAGCTGCTTCTCCAACTACTGCACAAAAGACTTCAGTCAGGATATTTACAATAAATACAGGCACCGAGTGTGAGGGCTCCCACTTCCTGGCAGTGTTGCTTTACGCAGTGTTTTCTCTGGAAGGAATCTATTACATCAGTGGCCTCGGGAATGTATATTGAGATGGTTTAATCAGTACAGAAAGGGGCTTCAGTTCTTCTGGCTGGACACAACGTACCCAATTTGGGAGCCACTAAGGAATTTCACTGACACTGGACACATTCTTTAGTTCATCTCCGTCCAGCATTAAAATGGCTGGTGGCAGCATCATGGCCCTGATTCAGTGAAGCACTGAAGCACATGCTAAACTTTAATTTCTTCAATTAGACTTAAATATGTGCTTTGGCTGAGGATACGCCACAATACCCACAGAAATCACAGTGCTGTTCCACAGGTAATTTGTTTTGGCTGGTGAATCCCTCTGTAGATAAAGGTTTTGTCAAGTTTCCCGTACTCCTGACTGTTGCTTGGATCTCCGTGTTGACTTTACTCTCACACTGCTATGCAGTCTTTCAGGACACAACACTTGCTCCTCATTATATATTTGTACAACAGCGAGTACAAACAAGACTGTATTTTCTATAGCTCTCGTAACACCAATAATTACAACAGGAATGGATTTAAGCACTAGCTTTATTGTCCTCCTAAATGGAGGCTTATATTTAGAGCCCTTATCTTTCTTGTGCTTTGCTCCATGTGTGAAATGGGTCTTTACTCAGCCCAGCTTTCTTTAGATCCCCATGGGGCAAATTTTCTGTGGGTGGAGTGACATCGTTTTGAAAGGAACAATATTAAATGAGGAGTGAAGAATAAAACGTCTGGAAAACTTCTAAGACTTCAGCTGTCGTGTTGAGTAATGCCAAGGTTGTGGCAAGATGACAGAAGCCATATTCTTATGTGGCTTGGAAGCTATGGAAATGCAGAATGTTTCTGCAGTAAATTAATCTCCTGATAAGAACTTAAAGCAGTGGTTAATTAGAGAGCAGGTTCAAGGGAAAGCTCAGCTGAGCCTATGAAGTTGTTGCATCAGTGATACAGCATGAGGTTTGAAAGGAAGTACTGCACATAGGCAGGTGACCTGCAAGAGATGGGCCCAAGCCCGCTCTGCTCCACCAGTGTAAAACTGACTGTTGGCAGGAGCAGATACAGGCTGATAATCGTCAGTAAGTTTCAGCAAATGCCGGAATCAGCTGCTTAATTGCGTGAGAGTTGCAAGAGGATGATAAAGGTGGATGATCTAACTCATTATCCAGGGACAAGTTCTAACACCGCTGGACAAACATTTTGCTGAAGGGTCTTTCTTAGGTATTAGGTTTTTATCTGAATTCTATCGTCTGCATTCCTAGGAGGAGGAAAAAAGCCTGCAAGAGCAAACCCTCACCAAGAGAAGAATAGTATGTGTTTAATTGACAGTCATGTACTTTTGGTTTTAAATTAGATGTTTCAAAGGGGTAGGGTCAAGGGCTTTCTCTTGCAGAAGATCAAAGGTCACATCCTTTGCTCATCTAAACCAACTTGGCTTCACTGACTCCTTTGTTGATTTGTAGCAGCTGAGTCTCACTACCAAAAATACAGACCAGGCACAGAATCAGCAGCACACCCATGCTTGCTCTCCAGTCATGAAATAAAACATGATTCATACCCCAAGCACAGGAGAAGTGGAATGCAAAAAGCAAACAGAAGACAAGGTGAAAAGTAATTACACTCCCTTAATTGCATTTAAAAAAAAAAAAAAAAAGAAAAAGAAAAAGAAAAAAGGGCGTAACACCAAAAATTGTTCATTGGATTCTTTCTCTTTAAAAACCTGTAAAACGTGGAGGCAGGCTCTTTATTAAATCCTGCTTTTTGGCAGAAAAATAAATATTGCTGTAGAAATTATTGTAACATACATTAGAATCTTCAAACAGAAATGCACTGCTAATGTAAGAGCTATTAAGCTGGGCTGAAATATATAGATCATATTTAAACTGAAAGGAGGTAAATAATCCATTGCTCCTGTGTGATTGCCATTGGCAGAAAAGGAAACAATGTGGAATTATGATAAACGGTGCAGCCAATAATGGAAGCTGTGGCTAATGTCCCTGAAGGAGACACCACCCAGAAGGGGTGAGTAAAGAAAGCAATAAAATAAATAAAGTAGTGGCAAGACAGAGTACAAAATCGGTTTCATAAACCTCAAGTTTGAATGTGGAGTCAGAGTTCTGATCCGAACTCCGGTGGGAGCACCGGGGTAGTGAAGCTTTGGCTGACCTGGCATTGTGATTTGTTGCCATTTAATCCCACTGTGTGACAGGCAGGTGGGTGTGTGTGGGTACTGGGGCATGGACTGTTCTCCATTTCAGCCCAACCTGGAAAGTGACAGTTTACTTTAATTAGTTTTAACTGGTTCAAATTATGTAAACATTAATTTCACACTTACAGGTTGAGATAATAGATACTGTCAAAAGAAAAATTAGAAGAAAAATGTGTGCACAAGAGTAGAAAGCAGCACAGGGGAGAAGAAAACTCTCTGCAGAGCTCTGCAATATGAACACAGCAGCCACCCTGACCAGGTATTACTCTGTAGGAACAAAGTATTTTCTTAGTGAGGACAAAAAGTGATTTTTATTTTTGCCACAGAAGACATTTAGGCTCACTGTCTGTGATGGAGTCTGTGTGACTTGAGAACCAACAGAGTAATACTGTGTGAGTCCAATATCATGTTGCAAAACACAATTTATTTGCCTTTTCCATCAGAACACACTCTGTTCCTACGGGGCCATAATTTTAAAGCTCAACTCTCATGCTGGCTCTGAAAGCTTCTATTAAGACAGAAATCTCCCAGATAATAGAAAACTGTCTTAGGCCCATTCTCTTGCATCTCAGGCTCTGTCTGTCCATTCAGGAGCTTATAGCAAGCTCATCTTTGCAATAATAGAGAGACTTTAAAGGAGGGTGTAAAAGGCCAACAATTTCTAAAAGCATTCCTATCCCCTTCCTCCACTGTTGTCTCTTTTTTCTCCCTCGCTTCTGACAATGTCATCAATGCAGGTCAGCTCTGGCAAGGAGAGAGATCTCACACTGAGTTTAGAGGGTGTCAGGATTTGATATCATTTTGACCTCTTGTGGCAACGTGTTCTGCAACCAAAGGGGCCCTTCCTGGCAAGCTCTGTTCTGAACTGGCATCCCACTGACACAGTCTGTAACACCTTGTGGGTCAGTGGTAACATTTGGTCTTAAATGAAAAGTTAGTTCCTGAGACACCTCCCCAGAGCACCTCAGTACCACACCAGGACTGCCCACGAGAGCAGTCGCTGCGTTTCCCCAGTCTCTCCTCCAGGTACCTGTGCTGTGCTCTGATGCAGGCTCTCCTGCTGCTGACTGCAGCTGCTTCTGGCTGCACGATGGGGAACCCAATGCAGCAGACTTGAGCTGCTGATACAATCTCTTCACTGTTCCACTTCACCACTACAAGACCACTGCAGGTAACCTTTTTGCCTAGAATGACATTCCAGAGGTTCAGACAACAGTGAAAGAGGCCAAACTAGGAGTCCTGAACCAAACCTACTCCATCACTGAAGCCAAAATCCCCTGGCAGCAAGCAGTCTGTGCCCCCACATCTCCCTGGATGCAGTGAGCAGCCAGACCCACATGCCAGGCTTTCCCCGGAGAGAAACCTCCTCCTGCTTTTCTGACGGGAGAGGATCACAGACCCTAGGCTCTTTTACAGGAAGATTAATAAATAAAAGAGAAGACAGAAATACAGCAGGCAGTTGCATTTCATTACTTTCTGATTTAGTCATCCAGAGAGTTATACTTACAAAGTGATAGATAGTAAACATTGTTATCTCCATGTACTAGGTGGGTGTGAAATATAACTTGAAGGACACAGTCTCAAAGCTAGTATTGTCTTTCTTTATGCTGTAGACTTTTCTAATAGAGCTGAATTAACTTCTCTGTACTGTATCACAGAAGGGGACTGGATTTATTTAATATCCAAAGATTCTGACCCACACAGGTGACAACTCAGCCCTCCATCAGCAGATAGAGAGTCAAAATACAGCCCAATTCTTTAGTATATTTGTTTTAACATTTCTCATTCCTGGCATTCAATTAGTCAGCAAGGTTAATCTTTAGCTAGAGCTCGTTGGAAGGACTGTGTTTCTTTCTTCCTTTCTGGTAGAGTTCCCTGTGCATGGAAACTCCAGTTGGAACATCTCCAAAGGTAGAGACTGACCTGGGGAACATGCAAAGTTGTCCCCTTGTCTCCCAAATTTTCCCTGGATGAGCAGCAATGTGAGGCTGCATTAGGACATCCCCTCTCTTGCCATGTTTCCCACTGACCCAAGTTTAGTCAAAAACAACAACAGCCCCAGCCAAACCACCAGTGATGTTGTATTTGCTCTTAAATGTCAAGCTGAGGAATTTGCTCCAGCCATGTCACTTCCTGTGCCGAAATCGAATTTCAGCAGCTGCACTGTCCGCACCAGTCAAAACGAGCTCTTGGTGCATTTCTGAGTGGGTTTATTGCAGCTCAAAGCTGTCGGGAGAGGCAAAGCAGAGACACTTCAGGAAAGAAAAATAAAAATAAACAGCAGTCATACTTCACACATGAACTCATTGTTTCTGAAGAAAAAAAAAAAGTTAAACCTCAGAAGAAAAGCTCCAGATTGTGAACTTTAGATCTCTTCCCAGCAGAGTAACCTTATCTTGCCCCAGACTGAAACACAGGCGTGAGAGCACAGGACAGCTGAGATGTGATCACTCCTTTTCCTTTTGTTATGCGGAAGTTATGGGAAGACCAAGCCAGGGCAGATGATTTGTCTGCGCATTAGTCAGCCAAGGAACTCGTGCTCTTGCAAAACAAAACCACTACCAACAATAATTCAGGCTCTCCAAGGAACACGTCAGGGAATGTAAAAGCTGGAGACCAAAAGACAAGTTGGGAGGAGGGGGAATACTTGCCTCCCCTTGACACAAGCTAAATATTCACATTGGTCATACCCAGTGGGGCACCATGTTGTGGTCCATGAGCAAGCCCTGAGCAAGCCTGTGCTGAGCACAGCCCTGGCTGCGCAGGGCTGGACAGTGGGGCAACAGCACCTCATGTCACTGCTATACTAACTGCAGAAGCTGGAAAGCTCCTCTTTGTGGAGCTAATTCAACCAAAATTAGGTGGAATAACAACATCACACTCGATTGCACAATATAGACTCACACCTTTGTACCTCAGAAATGCATTTGGGGATTTATCTTCCATGATACTTCAGAAAAATAAGCTCTGTGAGACATTGTTGGTTACATACAAATGCAAAACATGGAGAAATGGGAGAGGATTTTAGAAAGCTCTTTACATGAATTTGTTATAGGTCCTCTAAGCAAGGAGAATAACTGGACTATGAAATAACCAGTCAATATAAAAGGATACAGAGAGGCCAAAATCCGAGTAACAGATTTTATCTGTCCATACAAACCAGAAAACACCATCAGGGAAAATTAGATTGGAAATCTGTTGGTGCTGAATTGTGTTTTTAGAGCTGAAATATATCTGACATGGAATGAAGTTGCACAAAATTTGATTAAGCAATATAGGGGGTAGACCAAAGCTGGGCAGAAGGGACAGAACAAAGCACAGGTTAGAGAGATTTTAAAGGCCAAGTGCACCAATGGAGAAAACCAAACGTCTCTGAATGGTAGGCAGGCAGGCAAGATCATTTTCCAAAGTACATTATTCTCCGATTAGATGATAAATCTAGGCATTGCATTATTTATTCCTGACACCATCCAAAACTTTTGTTTACATTATTTACAAAGTCCACAGCTATTTGGCAAACAGGACAGAAGGGGAAGTGTCAGCTGTAAGGGGCTCCTCCTTTGAAGACAAATAGACGAGCAGACAAAGAGTCAAGGAAAGGCTCCAGTGTTTCAGCTGCATGGCCGAGAGCCACTTCTTTGTAGCATATGGCGTACACTAACAGGTTTATTTTCCATGAGGAGGATGTATAAACTGTCTGCAACTGCTCTTCACACTTGTCACTCTAAGTCAGATAATTTTTCCAAGGCGTCCTGCAAAAACAGCCCCCTAGTTGAAGCTGAACAAAGAATTTGTGGATGCCTTGCAGGCCGTTTCGGGAGTGAAGGGTTAGTCTGCACAACCAGAACTTGGTAAAGCACACAGGGAAGCGTGTCAGAGAAGCCAACAAAGGCGGACGGACGCGATATGAAATGAGAGCAATTAAATGAGGAGGGGCAGAGCTGGAGCGGGGGCACTGCTGGGAAGCAGAGTTAAATTCGGGTCAGGGAAGAGAAGCAGCAAGTAGCAGCGTGTCTCTGCAGCTGTCCTGGCCGTGCTGCAGTCCCAGCCCAGCGAGGTCTCGTCTGCGCTAGCGGCCCTTGGGCTCTCCCCCAATGCTGGGCAGCGCCTGGTGGGTGTGAGGGCTGGCTGGCACCTGCTGCCAGCCCCACCGAGCTGCAACCTGCCCTGAGGCCCGTTAGACACCGTGATTAATATGCAGAGACCAAAGCGACTGGCAAAGATAATTACACAGTGAGTCAATTGGCTGGCAAAGTTAATTATGCTGGGAGTCAAATGAGTGGCAAACCAAGTGACTGAGGCAGAATAAAGAAACATTTGGCAGTGACAAATGGCAAAACAAGTTACTCAGATAGGGGGTCAAGCAGGCTGGACACTGGATGCATTTTCCAGCAGCAGAAGCTGGCATGGAGTCAGCAAGAGCTTGCTGCCTGGCGGCATCGCTCCCGGCACGGCTCCCTGGGCAGGGCAGGAGTGGTGGTGACACAGCCCTGGCTCCAAGGGGACTCGCACCTCGATCTGCCTCTGCTTCAATTACCCTGTAACCTCGAGTCATTTAACTTCCCTCTGCCTCAGGACTTCTCCCTGTCCCCATTGCGCCACACGAGGAAGTATTTTGCATTTTCTTCAGCCAGATATAAAGCAGACGTATCGACTCGAAAGGGAAAAACATTAACTAACCCAGAAGCAAATTGTGTGCACGCCCTTGCATACATTCTCAGTGCCACCATCAGCAATAACCTCCCAGCACACTCAGGAGCTAAAAGGAAGGTAACCACTTTTCTTCTGCCATTAGCAGTCCGAAGGGGAAAGTCACACAGGCTCAGAGAGGTTTTTCCCAACACATCTTAACTGGAAACCAGATAGATTTATTTCTCCTAGGAGCAACGGCATATTTTTCAAGGGCTTAGTGAAAGAAGATGGCACAGAGCTTTGAGATCCCTTTGGGAAAGGTTACATACTTTATTTCCATATATATTATGTTACAAAAATAGTAAGAGCTCTGAAGTGACCTGCAAAGGGCTAAAGGGAGGCAGGTAACTGGGACCTTTTTATTCTTTACAATGTATGTAGTGATAGGATGAGGGGTAATGGCTTTAAACTGGAAGAGGGGAGATTTAGATTAGATATTAGGAAGAAATTCTTTACTGTGAGGGTGGTGAGACCCTGGCCCAGGTTGCCCAGAGAATCTGTGGCTGCACCCTCCCTGGCAGTGTTCCAGGCCAGGTTGGATGGGGCCTGGAACAACCTGGGCTGGTGGGAGGTGTCCCTGCCATGGCAGGGGGGTTGGGACGGAATGAGCTTTGAGGGCCCTCCACACCCAAGCCATCCTATGATTCTATGATAACCAAACCCAGAAGAGCTCAGATTCTTAAGTGTTTGGTTTTGTTTCTTGCTTGGTTCTACATTAGATATCTCACATGAATGTCAGAGCTAGTGTCTCAAAATTATGTTATGCCTAGAAATTACAGAAACAAAGTTGAGCAACTGAAAAAGGAATGTTTAATCCTGCTACCTGCAATAGTTTGGGGTTTGTTAATATTGACTTAATTCTGCTAGCTAGTTGGCACGGTTGGACAATGGAGGGCTTTGAGACCACATCTGCTGGGAAAGCTCAGGTATCTATAATGTGAATTTGCACTCAAGTTCTCCAGTAAAACAAATTAAAATCAACTTTTCTTAATTGCCTACAAAGACAGTTTTTCCAAACCATACCTAGTGTTCACTGGATAAACCCCATTGTTTACATGCAACATTTTCATATCTTACTTGAAAGCAACATATTTCTTGAGGTGAATAAGGCTACTATGGTCATGCAACTTAAAAAAGAGGAAAGAAAAAGAAGGAAAGGCAACTGTGAAACACTAGGCAGCTTAAAACAAAGAAAAAACAAATAACAATAGCAAAGAATCAATGTGGTACATGAAAAATACATCCTTTCTAGGTCACGCTTAAATTTGCATTAATGGCCTTCTTGTCAAATTATCTCAGGGGAACTTGGGATTAGCATGCAAAAGAAGCATGATACAAACTAAAGCAGTAATACTTGTTTTATTTACCAGGCCATTTTCTCCAAAGGAACTAAATATGAGAATTTTGAGGGATCTGACTTTCATCTTTTATAAAGGAAGTACAGTCAGGAAGAGCTCACCGTAATTAGCAGCTAGTCAAATAACATAGAATTCCTCCCTGTATTTACTCATCAGTGTGTACTTTAATGATGGAAAACATTAAATTGACCCAAGCCATCTCCTTCTATAGACTGACTCAGGAGCTCATTTGTTCAGTTCTTGGATCAGCTCTTAAGAAAACAAATCTTAGCAAGCACACTTGAAAGTAAACACAGGGTATTCCCAAATCTGCATCTGAAAACATATTTGATAAATAAGATAGAGAGTGGAGGGAAAAAAAAAAGTCATAAGCATTTCATCTGCCAGTCCAATGTGTAATAGGTGAGGTCACCTAGGGTTGTTGCTGTTGTTTTGGAGTAGCAGGGAGGTGTATTGACAACACTGGAGAATTAATAGAGTTCTTGGCTTTTATTGTCGGCTGGAGTCCCAGTGCGTGGTAGCAACCGGGGATTCCCGCTGCTTCAGCAGATCATGGGGGATACCCACCACATCACGTGGGGTACTCACCACATCGGGGTTTTGATCCATGCACCCTATCAGCACCAAATGAGAACTCTAACCCTCATTTTTTCTTCTTATCATACAACTGTACAGAAAGCGTTTACTGAGGACGCTCCACATCTCAAGTGTTGTTAGTGAGTGGAATCTGGAGGTGGTTTTACACTGCTGCCTCTTGCTTGATGGGTCATGGTACAACCCATCCACTAAGTTTTTATTTAGCAAATCTGTTAAGGTTTACTACATGACCAACCTATTGCTTACACAAAGGCAGCCCAGAGATAACAAATGGACTTCTGCACCCAACTCCAGAGCACACAGATATAAAGGCTGTCTAACCTACAGAGGGAGTGTCATTTGTGCCATCAAATCTCTGCAGTCAGAGCAGGAAACTGCACCAGGAAGCTTTTTCTCAAATGCTAAAACGTCACCACTGTCCCAGAGATATACCTGATACAAGAACACTGCCACTACCATTACTTCAGGCTGAGAAAATTGAAACAAATCCTTTGGATTAATGGTCATTTTTACAAATAGCTGAGAGCTGCCAAGTTCTTGGGCTTTCTTGAAACTCCTCTGAATTTTAAAGCTAGTCAAGACATTGCAGCTGGAGTGGGAGCAGATAATCCAGCCCAGACACTGCTAAGGGAAAGAGACCCAACAGGGCAAGACAACAGACATAAACCACTGTGGCTGGTGGAAACTACGTACACCCGCTTTATGGAGGCGCCAATTGTTACAGGGGGCACAAGGCAGTGGAAAAATCATGCCCAAAGAAAATTTAAGGCAGTTGAGGTAGGACACAAGAAAGATGCTGAAAACTTGATTTTAAAGGTTTGGCACATACAGTAAATACAGAGTTACCTGTTCTCATCCTGGTATTCAAATGCTGATTTTCAGAAATGTAAGTCCCATATATTAACGTAGTTTGATCAGCAGTTTTACACTGCTCAGCCATGGCTGCTTTCATTATCTGCCACCCATCTGTACTGTTGGTATGCTTGGCTCTTTTACAGTGTTGATCATGTCTGATTTAACATGCCAGGTTACATTAACAGCTCTGAAACCCAAATGGCCACACAAGTCCTGAAAAAGCGGTTGGGCTGCTTTGCTGTTGTTACACATTATATTCCCCTCCTCATTGTCGCTAAATCCAACCCGAGAAGCACTTCTAGGGGGAGACCATTAGCCACTGAACACCCCAGGGCATCACAGCAGCCCACAAAGCTGATACTTTCTGCCAGCTGACCAGCAGCTCTAAAATGTGCAGAGTTTGTAAGGTTTCTGGGCAACCCTCCTCCCCCCAGTTAGCCATACCAGTGACTTCTCTGTACGAGGAATTAGGAAGAGGGAAAAAAATTAGCTTTTCCTCTGGCTTTCAATTTAATGAAAGGCTTAAAAGTTCAGTGAATGCAGAGAACGTAACCTTTGGGGCTCTCAGGAAGAACAATGAAAATAATAAGAAAATCTGATGTTTCACATATAAGTATATCCCTTAAAACTGTTAGAAATCTTAGCTTGTCTTTTGGTCGAAACTTAAATCAGAGGCAGCTCAGAGTCTTGTCATACTGCTATAAGATTAAATATTCTATTAATCAGAAATCAGATTAACAACACTTTGTTAAAGCTAATTACGTGAGGAAAGCCAGCCTCTTGTTGCGTTGCCAAAATATTGGATATAATTTTTTTTGTTTCTTATTCATTGCACTATTTTAGACCAAATGTTTTGGCAGCTTAATTAGAGGCAGGTGGTGCCATTGCCATAATTACACAGAAGTCCTCATATTTTGTCATCATGCTTAATTAGAGCTGTTGATTCAGCATGAAAGGGAAGCATCCTGGCCAACCAAATATTGCTGCAGTCTTTATGGGAAATGCAATGCACCTTTAGATGAGAGCTGCCTGGTTTAAAGGATGCCAAGTATTTATTCCAGGTTTGGGACAGTACTGCTTTCTCCAGTAGGGAACAGTTAAATTAAACTGAAAGCTCTCAACTGCAAACTGAACCCAAACCCACTGCAGTCAATGGCAACATTCCCATTGACTTAATTGGGACCAAAACCTAGCTGGCTTTCCTGAGCAGGGTAAGACTGATTTATTCAGGATGAATATGGGACAAGTCCACAAATATAACTGAGATCAGAATTTGTCTCGTTAATCTCACAGGAGTTGGGCTGGCTGTGGCCAGTGAAAGCAGAGCTGGATTTGGTGCATGACACCTCAGGATCACAACCCTCAGCTCGCTCTGCTCCAAAAAGGGATAACACTTTTCCCATGAGGTCCTGGTAAAACTTATGCTGAGGCCGTAAAGAGAGTGGTCATCTTCTGTTCAAAGTCATAAACAGAGTCTACAATTCATTTACTTAGAAGCCTGGAAAAAACTGATAAAGCTTCAACTGTTATTGCCACCCTCACAGATCTCTCCAGTCCCGAAATGTGCATTGCACCAGCTGGTATGAATGGGAAATTCACGTCTCATGCCAGCCAAACGGCTGATTTTTCAGTGACAGAGCAAGTGTAGATGGCAAAGTTACAGTCTGTACATCCCTAGGAGTCAAATAACCTCTCAAGCCTCAGATGGTCCTTCTGGGCTAGGGAAATTGTGTCATGGCAGACAAAGGAGTGGTTCAATCTGTATCACATCACAGTCACGATCTTCAGCACCCCAGACTCAGCTCCATTCAGATGTACCAGGATAACAACCCAGAACACCTCTGAACATACAGCATGCACCATGGCTGATCCTGACTGACAGATCTATTATCTAATAGATACCTGTTTTTAACACCTTTGCCCTCTTTCCTATTTCTGCCATCCCATTTTTTACAGCTGCATGAATTATCTTGAGATTATGCCCTGTAGAATGAGCTCTGGGGGCCCTGTACAGCTCCAGTATGTGGAGCTCTCTCCAATCTGGATATGGTGCTTCTAGCATTGGAGAGATATTAATCAAAATCAGTGCTACAGAATGTAAGTAATAAAGTCCTTTAAGCACCATGTTTCCCTTAAGCCTTCTCATTTATCCCTGAGAACTTACACTGCTTGTTCAAAGTTAATGACAGGACTCAATTTCCCATCTGTGCTTGCTAAATTCTTGCTGATCTTAAAGGTTTTAGACCATTCAATCCAGAGAGCTCTTCTGTGGGAATGGGGCCAAGCTAACATATCTCAAGGAGCAGACAAGGAAAACTGCTGGATGAAAAGGCCCAATCCCCCATGGCTCCTTGGTCATTTGGGAAACAGTTTGAGGAAATCAGTGCTATACTTCCCTCTGCTTCTTTCAATTTGGAGCCCATCTCTCACTTACAGGAGAGAGGCAGATCAGCTACCAAAATATCATTTAGGTTGATTTCCCTATCTTGGGCTATTTCTGTGAGCTTGATTCTGTTGATGTGAAACTGATGGGAGCTCAGCTTCTTATCAGCAAAAAGATCAGGGTTTTCCCAGTTCATCTGGGCACAGTGCTGTCTTGTAAGAGCAGTGAATAAATTCCAGCATGATCACTGATACATTTTATCCCATTTCTAATCTAATAATTTAAAAAACTTGTGGCTACTATTATATTTAATACCAATAACCTAGCAATAATGTTATTATAGCTGTAGCTTCAATAAAGTACTTAAGATGTCACAAAGTCTTATAAAGTGCAATCAACTTAACAGTCTGAGAAAAGATATTGCAGATTATCAGATTTTAGGGTGTTTTCCACGTACACAGCTAATAAACCCTGAAAGGTATTAAAAAAGCCCAACAACAAATAAAGATTATAAGGCTACAAAAGACCTTTTTAAAGATATTTTCGTAATTAAAAAACTCAACAAGTATGTCCTGGCCCTTCGTGTAAACTCTGAAGCCTGCAATGAAGAAAAAAATCTCATAAAAGGAATCCCTGGACTTCTAAGTTTTCAAGAAATAGAACCAGCTGGTCTGACAGCATTTAACTGAAATGAGTGCTCAGCCAAAGAGAAAAGCAAGACCAAAGGCTTGGGACCAGAACTTGTGGTTTGTTTTTTTTTTGTACAGGGAGAAGGGATGGGAGGACAGAATTGAGCAGTTGTCAGAATCACAGCTCGATCTGCATTTCTGTTTTGGACAGACTATAAGCTCCAAATGAAAATGCTCTGCCCTATACTACAGGAGTTTTAATCCATCCTAAATTTAGCAGCGGCAGCATCCCTTCCCCCGTGGTATTGAGCATTTAACCGACCACTACTGCAGTTATTTCCCTCTTTTTCCAAATCCACCGCTACAGAGAAAATCTCCATGTTTCATTTTTATTATTTTCCAAATGAAATGGCAGGGAAGTTTCCCCAAGGGAAAACTTACCGCTCAGTCCCACAAGCTGGCTGGTTCTGCGTGCAGCTGAGTAGCAGCAAAAACACCATGAAGACTCCAGCAGGAATAGCAATGCCTTTGAAAGGCTCAGCCTGTGCTCGCAGACACACTGGCACAACTCCACCCGGTCGGGTATTGTGCTGAAGCCAGGCTAGCTCAGGTGCTCCCAAGCTGTCATCCATGACTACAACCCAGGCAGCTGAATGCTTCCCCTCTATACATGCATACAGCTGGAACCTACAGCCAGTAGCAGTGATGGTGGTAAATGGGCAAAGAGAGCTTTGGGAACCCTAGATGAGTTGAAATAAGACTGCAACTCCTTTAATTTCTTCAGAGGGGAGGAAGGAAACATTGGTATTTTGCACAGTCACAGCTGGATGCCATGTTCCTCACTACAGCACTTTTGTTTAATTACCCAGACTTTTTCTATTTAAGTTAAAGGTGTTTCCTGGAAATGGAAGAACTACAGGCACAACAGAAGATTTGTCTGTAGATTTTAAGATGATGCTTATGATGGTCATAGCCAACAGGTCAGAGACACTTCACATCAAGCTCTCAGCTTGTTTGGACAACTGTACCTTTGAGATATTGTACATCAGTCTGTAAGTGAAGGAGAATCTACACCTTCCAGAGACCCTGATCAGCCCATCTGGAGTAGCATATCTCTATGTTCTCACATGGGAAACTTCCGAGATGTAAGTAAGTTTTGCTCAAGAGACACATGAAAGCCCAGGCAGCAGCAGGGCTGATTTTCCTCATGGAAGAGGCAGAAGCAAAAGCAAACACTTTGCCTAGCTCCATGAAGCACACAAGTGGACCAGTACACTCATTATCCCTCTGTCCATTGAAGTTTGGAATAAGGTACTTCCAGAAAAGCCCAAATTCACATTTCAGCAACAGTTACTGATTCTAAACCCATGAATTGCTTGAAATGAGAAAGATTCCAATAAAGAAAATAATTTTGGACCAAAACCAATTGGTTTGGGTTGTCATGGTTTAACCAAACCAACATCCTCTGGCAGCCAACATCAGCCTCTTTGAGAGGAGGTGTTCAGACTCTCCATGAGACAGATGCAGGGCAGTACACCTTCCTAGTATGTCCCTGGGACATAAATACAGGAAACTTATTTCTTCCCTGATGTCTGAAGGTTTACCATGTACAATGTGTAACAGGTTAATAGAAACTATCACGATAATCTAATCTAGCACTGCATTTGTACACATCTTGCCTTGCATTCACCAGGGCCCTGCCCACAGCTAAACTCAATCCTGGTCTTCAGTCCCTGCTTGAGCTACACTGGAAGAGTATCTGTGCCCAGCTCTCTCACACCACTTGTAACTTACTTCTACTTTCAATTTTAGCAGCTCCTGCAATGGTCTAAAAAATGTATGCTTTTCCCTGGCCAATATAATAGTATGTAAGGTTGAGTGGAAAGTGTTTTTACCTGAAAACCACTCAAAGCAAAATGATCCCTGTCAGTTTTATAGGAACAGAGAGTATAAAGCCTGTGTTGCTTCGGCAATTCTTATTTCTCCCTTGAAGAAAATTGATTGTTGCCACTACACAGACACAATGTGGGTAGGGCATGATTATAATACCTTTGCTGGTATGGAGAAGATATCCTATGACTTAATATAATACTCTTATCATTAGCATTCACCCTTTGATCATGTTGGCTTTTATACTGGTTGATTCACGCCACAAATAAGTAACAATAAAGAGGGCTTAGTTCAGCACATGTGGTTCCTTTATGAAGGCTTTGTAGCAATGGTGGCTATTTGTTCATTGTTACCCAATACTGGTGTCACTAGAAACTTCTGGGAGGATGTAGCAGCCATCTCCCTTTCCACAACAAGCTGGTGTGGGGAGATGGGAAAGCTTCAGAGCTTTCTGGGTTTGCTGAACAAGGCTGTTACTCAGCAGCCCCATCAGATTTCAGGGTATGGACACAAGTCCTGCAGCCATAAGCTTGAGGAAGTATGGAGTCATTTTTGCCAGGGACTGGAGTCCTGAACATGAAAAGCTAGGTGTCCCATTACCAGTCCCTCAAGCCCTGTCTCTGCCTTTTTATACTTTGAAGCTTTCAGCTGTACTTCAAAGGCTTTGACCCTGCAATCCTTAATCAAGAAAATCAAAAGGAATTTTACTAGATTAAATCAGAAGCAGATTTACAAGATTAAAGACTGTAGAATCAGGAATTCAGATTGAAAAGGAGAAACTCTGAAGTGCTCAATGTACAGTAAAGAAATATAGTTTTCCCTAGGTGTCTGGGATGGGGATTTCCAGGTAGGTGTGACGCAGGAAGGCACCCAGATCCCACTGAAATTCCCAGGAGCCTGGCACCTAATTGCATTAAGGCATTTAAAAAATCTCAGTCATGCTTATTAATTGTCTGTGATAAAATTTAAGTGATATATTTGCCCTTCTCTTTTACAAGGCAATAACCCAATTAATGTGTGGATAAACTAGGAGGCCAAAGGGAATTGGATTATGTCTGAGGAAAACAGAGGAGCAATTAAAGTATCACTATTATAGGAGAGACTGAATTAACATAGTAATGAAAACAATCCTCCCTGTTTGGGAAATGGGGGCTAGGTCTCCAGTTTTGCATCTGGGGATTATGAGCAGCGAGAGTTCCTTGTAATACTCTATCAGTTGACATCACAGCCGTTGTTTGATCGCACATGAGGCGGCTGTACAGGGAGACTGGAAAAGGAGGAATTAAAAAAGTAAATGTTCATGCACATTCTCCTGCCAACCTCAGCCTCCCTCTCACATCCACACCCAGGGGCTGCTGCTCTCCTGCTTCCAAGCAGTACTTCAAGTTTGAGTCCAAGTGAATGTTTTAATTAAGAGAGAGTAAATTCTACCTGGAGCAATCTCATTAAACAAATGAATCCAACACTGGTCATGATTTGCCCTCAAAATTAAAATGGTGCCTCCAGGAAAACATAAGACTGTCTTACAAACCCACAGAAAACTATAACCATAAACCAAAATGCCTTAGAGTAACAGAAAAGCCTTATTTTGCCCAGACTGCCAAGCCTATGGCAGGACTGTAATTCTAGTCTGTGGGCCTGTTTGCCTTTACTAAGTATAAAAGTCATGAGTGGAAAAAAAGCATTCAAAATGATTATTGCTAGTTTATGGCTTCTCTCCCACTGTTGTGCAAGTGCCAGGGCCTAGCTTATAGCTCAGAGGGTAATATTGGTGTGCACAATGGTGGAAAATGAATTATTACTTGGTGTAACAGAATGGCTTCTGAAATCATGATGATAACGTTTAATCACGTACTTTGCAGACTATGTTCCCCAGAGTCATAAGGATGCAAAATAGTGCTGGAAATACATTAGCAAAAGAAAGAAAGACTTCCACACCTCTTACAGCTTTGTTAAAACTCTGCATTTGGCATTGTTCTTTCTGGGGATGCGAGTTCAGTCCTGGAAATATTTAACAAACTGACAAGCTAACGAGTTTTGCCAATGAATAGGCTTTGAAATTTAAGGCTAAGGTTGTGTTTGTTTTAATTGGGGATTTTGATAAAGCCATTTTCAGTTGTGTGCTAGAAAGTACTTGCACACACACCAACATGGATTACTTTATTGCTCAACCAGAAAAGTAATAGCAGAAAATTACTACTCCTAATCCACACACTTGTGTTAGCAAGACTATATAGAGACTAGCTGAGATGATGTGTAAACAAGCTGGCAATATAGGTTTTTGTTGTTGTTGTGTTGGAGTTGTTTTGTTTTGTGGGGTATTTTTAAGGTGAAGAATAGGTGTTATAGTGACAAGAAGCCAAGACTCCAGCCAGGGCATCTATATGTCCTACTTGGGCAATCCAGCTTCTCAGTGTCCAGTCTCTGTTTAGCATGTTAGGCTGAATGTCAAAGCCAATTTTATGGACTTGCCAATGCAATTTAGGGGCATCAGCACCATTACATGCACTTTTAAGACTAAGGACAATTTGTAGGTGAACAGCCTGTTTGGGAGATGTGACAGGGTTGGTCCTTATATCTAAGATATTTTATCTCAATTAGAATGTAAAGCAAGAAAACTCCAAATCAGGCTGGATGATTTAAATAGCTTAATTCAGCCCTTAAAATATACAACTATGATTTTCAAAGCCAGCAACATTAATCCACACCAGGATATTGTTTAATTCCCTGGATTTCTGGAAAACTGCCTGTCAAGTTGCATGTCAGCCAAACAATCAGGGTTTTGCAGAGTTCGATCAAGAGTATCATCATTTGAGGCCCTGAATTCAAAGTCATTACCAAACATCTCCTTTGACTAGCTGGGTGTGACAGGGTCAGAGCAATGGGCCACTCCAGCACAGACTGGTGCATCCATATGTGGTATGTTCACACCAGCTGGGATGGGACCGGAGCTCAGCTCGGTCCCTGCTGCATCCCTGCGTCCTGTGCAGGAATTCAGTGGCATTAGCTCAATACGTACTAGCACATGTACAAACAAACCTTGAATTTCAAACAAGAGTAGAATTGGGGCAAATTACTTGCTTAAAATCCGAACTAAATCAGAACTATATCTGAATAATACTAAAAGTCCAAGGCAAATATTCCCACTAAATCCCTTCCACAGAACACGACGCATCTGTAAACAGACTTTCCCCATTTGTATGCTGTCATGAAATGAAACACGGGCTTCTCAGGATTGCAAAGGCTTACAGATGAATGAATGGCTAAGTCTGTACTTCACAAATATTTTTAAGTCCCCATCAGTGTTAAACTCTTAAACCTATCCTCCTCATCCACACTGATTAACAGCAAAAGTGTCTTTAATCACATGTAATCTAATTGAATGCTTTCGATCTACATGCCTGTAAATCATGAAGCAAACTAACATTGCACACACATTAGCCCAGTTTTGCAAAAATAAGAGATATATTACCACCCTTCCAGAGACTTGGGTCAGATCTGCTCCCAGCACAGGATATCTGCTCTACAGATTGTCCTGTTAATCTGTAATAACAAAAAGTAAGACACATCACAGTAATCAAATCTTCCTTGTTGACTCTGCTTCCTGGGGCAGGCAACAACTGGTACGGGTGGAGTTACACAGCACAGCTGAGATGCCAGCACAGAAGTCAGGAGTCCTGCTCTCTGTCTTGCTTCAGCTCTGACATTCATCAGCCCCTGCAGTGAGCCAACTTTGTGGCAATTCAGCAAAAAAAAAAAATCCTTTTGTTTTTGGGAAGTCAATTTTCTGCTGGATTATCAAATATATTCAGCTCCACGCAGGAGTCAAGAAGCATCAGTTCCAACATAACATGGGTAAAAAGAGCAGAATTCTGCTTCTTCCTTGCTCTTTACTATCAATCATCCCCATTGTTGGATGGATGGGGAAGACATAGGACAACTGGTTCACCCTGGGACTCTGCCCTGTGGAGCTTGGCTGTGTGCTCCTAGAGGTCAATGTGGCATGAACTCACCCTCTATCCAAGCCAGCAAGCACCAGGACAAAGATACAGCTCTTGCTTTTAGAGCTGGCTGCTGGCTGACTTAGCCCTTCTTATTTCAAGTGGGTTTGATCCCATAGGTTACAGCATTTGAGAAGACTGCAGGGGATGTGTGGTATTAAAAAACCAGAATCACTAGGAGAAGCCAGCCCTGAAGATGCCTAACTGGATCTGAGCAATGGCTATTGAGCAATAAATATAGAAGTTGATGAATTATTGAAGAAAGAGACGCCTTTTTCATGCAAAACGTCCTTATCAAAATTGGATGAATCACCAACTGCAGCCTAGATATTTGAACACTTTATCCTGGTTTTAGCTAAGCCCAGTCCCTATGAATGCATCCATTATTCCTAAATATCCATCAAATTCTGGATCCAGTTGCTGCAGCGAGACCATTACCAGTGCAATTAGCGTAGGCACGTGCACACCAGGTCCAGTATCCCAATGCAGACATAAAAGACCAGTGCTCATAGAAGCAGCCAAACAAATTTTCTAGCTCATTTAATTTTAAAGTGTGCAACAGGAAGATCTGAAAGGACATTTATTTTTCCTCAAATTGAAATGCTTTTAATCTTGCTTGGAAAGGAAGTTTCTTCAGATTCCTTCCTCGCTTTCTTCTTTGCCTCCCCTCAAACAGCAGCCTCTCTGCTATTTTAACAAGCTCTCAGTCTCTTAACACTTCACTGCATTCAAATATTTCTTAACAAGTGCCTAGAGAGGCAACAGGAAGAAGGAAAATTATTATTTTCAGTCCATTCCCTAGTCAAACTCTTACATTTTAACTGCACTTAAGCTGAAATTCATTAGCAAATTATAGGTAAAGCATTCAGAGTAAGAGTCAAAGCAGTTTTCTCAGAGATGATTCCCTGCAGCCTGGTTATTGAATGGCTAAGGAAAAAAAAAAAAAAATCCACATGAATATAAACATTTGTCCTTCGAAAACACTTTTAAAAAAGCTGTTCCTCTAAAACAGTGACTTTTTTCTTTAAATGGTTAGTATTAATAATTTACCAGTACTGAAGTGATTCCAGCATTTTATTTCATATCTGAGTTAGAGCTTTGCTTTGCTTTTCAGAGGTTTAAATCAGTCAGCATATAACTAAGATTATGTTAACATAACAAGACAAAGATCGTTCTGTGGTTAAGACCCTACTAATATTCAGGAGCTGTAAATTCAATTCAGCTTCTGCTCTGGAGTACGTGTGAGACCCTGGGGAAGTCATTTAGTCCATTTTCTCTCAAAGGTGCATTTCCTCCATCTTTTCTATTAGACAATAAATAGAGCTTAATGGTAAACTAGACTTTGGGTTCAGGTTAAAAAAAAAAAAAAGAAAAGGAAAATTAAACAAAAAAAAGAAGTTTCCAAGATCTTTTTTGTCCAAGACTTGCAGCCTTTTCAAGGAATTGAAACCCCACACTATTTATGGGATTTTGGAAAGGCTAGGGCTTCTAGGAAAGTAGGAAATAGTGGGCATTCAGCCAAGCATGTGCTCTGTCAGAAGTCTGGGGAGTCAGGTCATTTCCACAAAACTACTCAGATTTAACAACTGGAAAATTCCCATTCAAGAAGTTCACCCATGAGTCTTGCATACAAGCTCCAACTATAAGTTCTTCAGGATAGAGATGAGCTCTAATTACCCAAATGTATAGATACTAGTGACAGGGGATATCTGCCATTGGTTGATCCCTCCACATGCTAAATGATAGCGTGTGCCTAATGAGGGACAACCTCTTTAATATGCAAGATTTGCGTTACGCAATTAGGAGGAACCTTTCGACAACAGCTGCCAAATGTCTCATTTACACCGTAAAAGCTGCTGTTTCCTGTAATAATTGGGAGGGAGAGGAGGCAAACCACAGGTAAGTTGATCCACTCCCCCAGGTGCCTGTGCACGCAGCTCCTGCCAGATCAAAGCGGAGCCATGCACGGAGGCCGAGGGGAGAACTTGGCCCCTGGCACATTACAGAGAAATAAACTAGAGCACACCTTGTATTTAGTCAGGACCCAGCATGTATCTTTGATGTGTGATAACAGCAAGGCAGGTAAAAGCATAAGGGGAGGCCTAACAAGTTATAGCATAGGTGGGAAAGGCAGCTACAAGTCGAGGATAAGTTGAATGAAATAACTTTTGTGCTTTCCCAGATGTATATCTCAGCCATGAAATGATCCAGGTAAAGGCAGAAAAGGACAAGATCCAGAAACCTGTGGACAGTTAATAAACTTGGAGTTAAGATGAATGACCTGAGACTTGATACAGCCACGGTTGGTGTGGGGGAATCAGGAGAAGGTGGTTGAACTACAGGTGGAAAACCCCATTTTGTACACACAGAGGACTAGCCTTTAGGATAGCTGCTTCTTGATGCCAAGGTGGTGGGACCACATTTAGATGGGTGTAACTCATTACTGACCAGACTCTGTAGACCTCAGGACATCAGATTTTTTTTCAGTTCCACTAATGTTTGCAGTATCATGAGCAAACTGAATGTGAGCAATGTATTTGGTATAAATTTAGTCTGGGGTACTTCAATGTGTAATGTTTGTACATATTTTCCACTTACAGCCCTATGGCACAAAGATTTCAGAAAGAAATGAAGTCAGTTTTATGTCCTCCATTTCACAGTTATTGTTCTTTAAGGTAAAAACATCCTTGTTGGATTTTTAAAAGAAAGCTTGAATAAGCACCGTAAGATTGTGCACGGGAGTCATGTTTGTGCATGCTGCACATGTTTGAATGGCAAAAATAAGCTACTGTATATAAATCATAGTGCTGTTACACACCTAACAGAAAGCCAAAAGCCAACTTGGCCCGATTTGACTGTTTTTACTTTTGTAGGATGCCTTCAGCAAGCTTTTGTTCATCTTTGACTTCACAAGGAAGCAAGTGTAGAAAGATTGGAAAATGTACCGTAGAAACTTTTCTATGTAAGGGAAGAAGAAAATTTAAATTCCTTAAAAAAATGGAAAAAAAAAAAAAGAAAAAAGAAAAAAGAAAAAGAGTTTAGGTTGCTTGTGAAGATTCTTATTTCCTAAATGAATACTTTTCTGCTCCTCTTAAAGATGTGATTGATTTGATGGTCAGAAAGAATATGACTACTGAATGAGCTTGTTAATAGCTATGAATAACCAGCCTTCAGCGAGTGACCAAATGTTGGTTTAACATTCTTAATCCCAGAACCACAAACAGCAGGTTTGGTGATTTTGGCAGACAGCATCACCCCCAGGAGAGGAGGGAAGAAAAAGGCTTGACGAGGTGGGCAGTAAATAGTGGCAGCAGATCATCTCTGCCTTAGATACTGAAAACCTCCTGGTACAACTAGAATTGTCACTTAGAGGGGATGGCAATTGCTTTTTTTTTCTCAGTTATGATATTCTGACAAACTTCAATTTCAGACTAGAAATTCTTTCTTTCCTAGAAGACTATTCTGCATAAGTATAAATCTAATTATAACCCTGGCCTTGTCCAATTAGCTTTTAAACCACAGAAGGAATTTGTTTGAAAGGAAAATGATTTTTTTTTTTTAAATAACGAGATGTCTATCATACAGTTTTAACAAACTTCACACAAGAGCATGCCAACACTTTTCTGAGCCATATGTGGATTTCTGTTGTCAGTTTAAAATCTTGAATACCCCATGCAGGAACTACTGAATAAAGCTGTTTATATTACAGAAGTAAACAGAAAAATTTTGGATGATTCTTTGCATTTTGTCTTTATTACCAACTTACGGCATTTTCAAACACATTAAAGTTTGTATTGTTCAAAAACCATCAGCTTTTATGAATAGAAACATTGTGTTTAATACAATCTCTCGAGCCAGAACAGCTGTAGCTGACTACAGAGCTAATGCTCTTCAAGCCAAGAGTCATCTTTGTGTGTTGTGACTATACAGTGCCTCACACCAGAGGTTTATCCTTAAACCACTAACTCCTCTGATAGAGGTTTACCCTTTAGGATCAACCTGGCACAGGACTGAACAGCCCAATTTTCCACTGAAGCAAGTTCTTGTGACTCTTGTTCCCTAGGAAGGCCAAGGATTCAGATTTCCTATCAGAAAAATCCTGAAAGCGAGAAACTCCAGGGTGTCAGTTCCTTGTTCTATCTCCATCATCATAAAAACACAAGAGCAAGGGCCAACACCACAGCTTGCTCACATTGAGAGCTTAAAGCTACGATCCAGCTGCTTTGGCTGATGCAGCCCTTTAATATCTCTGGAACTCCCCAGGCGCTGCTCTTGCTTTGCAGCAGGACGAGCCTGAGCAGCTTGTTTGTACTCAGCCTAATGCCCAGCACACAGCGTCCTCAGCATGGATAGAGCCATCTCAGCTCATCCTTCAAGAACAGCACACTGAAGAAATACTATTTTCTTTCCACAGTTCATCGTCTGTGCTTCTGTTTTCCTGGGACAGCTCAGCTAATCTCTAGGAGGCCACTGAGGGTTCACCCAGAGCGCTGGTGCAGATGGCACTGTTAGCTGCAGCAACGGCACATTCAGTCAAAATCCTGGCAGCATTGGAGACAGCTGCCCCTGCACTGTTGAACTTCCCAAACATGAGAGGTGCTACAGTTAGCCGTGGATTTTTAGCAGAAGCTGCTCCTCTGCGTCAGTGCTCACCTCAGATGTGGGGACACAGTTCTGCTGGAGTGGACAGGTCTGAGGTTAAGCAGAATTGTTAAAGACCTCAGTTTGTGCCTTGTAAAATGAGAGTATTGGGATTAGCATCCTGGTCGATACCTAGCTCTGCTAACAGTGCTTTTCTTTTACCTATTCTAACTATGCCCTGTGGTTTCTGGGGATGTGAATGGGTCTTTCCTGTGCTGGATAGTGGTTATCATCCCAGCTCTGGTCCAAGCTACAGAAAGGACCACTCCTAATTATCTTCTTGGGCAGGGTCCAGTGTTCTGAGATGCTGCTGGAATGCAGATGCTCTCCAAACACGAGCACCTGAGAAGCCATTTCCAGGATATTTATTGACATCCTTGGTCACATAGTCTTCTCCCTCTGCCACAGACCTCCTCTTCCTCCAGGGCCCAGCTCAGTGCCTTGCCATAAGACTGCCTTTCCTTGCTTCCCAGCACATCATCTCCTCCATGCTCAGAAATGTGGCTACTCTGAACTTCCAGCTTCGTGTGGACTGTATGCATCCTACATGTTTTAAATGCTAGCAATATACCAAGGGTTTTCCACTATATAATGGATGTTGCAGTGGAAAGTGAAGAGTCACTGTTTCAAATTCCTCTCTTGAACTATTAAAATCAGTCTGGATTCTTGCTTTTTAAGGAATCTGCACTGACAGCAGCCTCCCTCATTTAAAAAGGAATATAAATTTTTATCAAAACCTACTAAAATGCAAATTGGTGAATCTTTGCTATTTTGGAGAATGATAGTTATGAGTTGACAAACAGTCTACTCACCATCTGAGAGAGCTTGTCACAACAGACATAAATTAACCCTCCCCCCACACAAAGTACAGTAATCTAAAAAAAATGGATTTTTCTTTTCTTCTACTACAGTCTATGGAGAATTATCTTCTTTGCAGAGCTTCTTGTGATGTATTGCTGCTCAATCATGCATGCACCTTTGAAACAGCATCACAAGTTCTTCCTGACAGAAAGGAATGTGTTCCTACTCCAAGGTTACCTTTGTTCAAAATATACAATAGAAACTAGATGCTAATGAGAAAATAAATGCACAGCGCAGTCTTTGGAAATGGCACTGCTGAAGCTATCACCTTGCCTGAAGGAATAAATTCCAGGCGAGCACAGACTGTATTTTTAAAATTTATCACCTCCCAGACTAACAAGAATTGATTATATGTTTTTCTTTGAGTAATTGCCAATATCATTAATATGTTCAAAATTATACTCAAAAAGAAAACAGATTCTGAACGCTTCTACAAAGGAGAATATGTTTGAAGAACAAAGGCTAAAATTTTCTGCCAGAGGAGAATCCTGGCAAGTCCCCAACTTCAGTCAACTGGGACAAGCTCAGTAAGGAGGTAAGATTGTCACAGAGGTTAAGAGCAGTGACAGATCATAGAGAAGTCCTTAGGGCCCACAGCTGGGCCAGCCATCATCCTCGTGTGGGACCCAATTCTCCTCAGAGGTCCCAGCCAGCAGACTCTGTTCAGGGCCTCACAAAGAAAGAGTTTAGAAGCTCTGAAAGCGTTTCCAAAGCAGGGGACGGTCTGGCTCCCACTGCTCCTTCATTTCCCAGTTGAAGCATGTTGTGTTTTCTATGGCAATTTACATCCAGTTAGCTTAACCAAAAGTGATTTGGGGGGCTTCTGTCCCCTTCATTCAGTACAGAAAAGCCAGAATAAAACACTCCTTCAGATTTGTTCCTACAAGTTGATGGCAATCCTTGACCATGAGCACTTAGAACTTATGGCAGCACTGCCTTCCATTGAAAGACAAGCCAACGGCAGGGCATAGCAATGATTGCTCAGTTCCCAGTTGCTTCCCAGTTACTCCCAGTTTCTGCTACCACAGAAATAAAGTGAATAAGGAGAAGAAAGCACCTTATTTTCTCACTGCATTTCTGTGATGTTCCCTGGTCTCTGCTACACTGAGAGATATCTGTGCATGATAACCACATGACTCATTCCGGCTGTCAAAGAACTGACTCTTAAGTAGTATGGAAGATAGTAGTTAAAATACCAGATCAAGCAGGCTCCTCACCTCTGGGAGAATTGAATTAACAGCATTTCCCAGGGGAAGGGCTTGTCCTGCTTTCTTTAGGAGGTTCTAGAGATGCCCCTGGGTTAGCGAGACAGGCACAAAAGCAGAGAGAGTCTGTGTGGAAGCCTGACTCCATAACTCTCCCTTCCACTCTAATCAGAAGGGCCCGTTCTCAGTCCTTCACATCCCCTGCCCTCTTCACCAGGGCTTTCAGAATCAAAATGAGACCTGGATTAGCATTTGTTGCACCTACCTATGTCATATTTCTCACATTGCCACTGTATGTTTCAGCTGAGATGCTGAAATCCTATCTCAGAGAGGTGGCAGGACCAGAAAAGATCTGGAAGAAGAATGATACATTTTTTCCCTACACAACATTACAGATAAGAAATAAGCTGCTCATTTATCCATTGTCACCACTGTAATGATGCTAAAACTCTTTCATTCCCGAATATCATCCTTAAACATGCCCTCAACAATTAACTAGTGTAAAAAAGAACAAAATAACCAGACCCCAGTGCAGATAAGAGAAATGTCTTTATGGAAGAGGAGCCTTAAGAAATCTAGTGAACATTAGATATATATCACGGACATTCTAAATTTAAGATCAAGGGTAATTATTTTAATGTGGAACTTTCAATCACTGCTCACACTACAGAGCTTCCCCATGGATCTGAGTTTGAGTAATGTAGTAATGACAGCATTACCACTTGTAACAGAAAGAATCATTACAGCATCATTATCAAGGAATTACTCGTGCAATTAGTAATAATTCCCACATTCACAGTCAAATAAGTAACACTTTCCCCATTAATTTCACTTTCCCTGTAAGGCTAGAGTAAGCAACTATTCTTATCACTGTGTTTTAATACACGTCTGCTTCTTTGTCTAAATAGTTCCTAATCCTCTGCTTTCAAAGAGCACTGTGTCTAGTCAGATAATTTCACGAGGATCGAACTACATGACCTGTCAGGTTACTAGGCAGGTAAAAAATGAATTTCTTATGTTTGACCTGGTTCTATAATGTACTCTAAATGGAAATCACACCCTTCAGATGCATTTACAACAGGAGAAGAATGATAACTGAGGACAGTGTAAAACATTATCCTGTGTGCACCCAGTTGTTTGCTATGGCTCCCTAACTGCTACTGGTAAGCAGTAGCTCACAAGAGTATTGCTGTGTAATTACTGGAAATACATTCCCATTCACACAGGTTGATCCAAAGCCTGTTCAGGTGATCAAAAAGAGAAGCCCAAGTTCAGAGTTCAGGCTCATGTGGTACATGGAAAGGGTTTTTGTTTACTTGTTCTTCTGAGCACACATAGTCCTCCGGGGAGGCTCAGGTACTGAGGTGTTCCATCCTATTTTATCAGCCCCTCTGTCATGAATTGACTCTTCAGGTAAGATTACAAGGAATAATCCAGACCTGCAATTTTATAATCTGTGCATGAAGTATTTTGTGTCACAATGAACCATATATTCTGAGGCTCTGGAGCACATCCTTTCTTAAGACAAGGAAATCTCCCTCTAACCAATGCAAAGCAAGGATGCAACACAGTGTGGAGGAAGGATGAGGGTTTCTCCTGGTAATTCCAGTGATGCCACTGGCAGAGGTTAATTTACAGAAACATTCTAATGTTCTTTGGTTGTTTATCCAGCGCAAAAGTTTGGCAACTCACTCGGATAAATTTTTTCATGCAAAGTTGTCCTGCATCATGCCATCCCACATCCCATTCTATTGAAGGAACTGCTGCAGAACTCAAAACACTGCACTCCCCGTGTACTGTAACCACCCAAAATGCCCACAGCCAGTTACACAGCAGGCATTGGGGAGCTAGGAAGGCCACAGCACTCATCCCCACTCCGCCCCTCTTGGCTGGCTGTGATGAATGGCTTTGCTCCTTGGCAGACCTAACGAGAAAGTGCTGAGCACAGCACACCATTCGAGACCCTGACTCCTTTGTACCGCGCCTAAGTGGGAGCCAAAAATCTTACCCTAGGTATAGACAAGAATTTCTGAAATCCTTTTGTAACTTGTAAGCACACAGAGAGAACAAAACGACCAACCTTATGACACAGCCTGTGTAGTACATTAGATGGATGTGCCAATCTTATGTATAATTCTATTACATTCTCCTTCATCCCCCACCTTAACTCTTTGCAGAAGCCCTCCTCAGTGAGATCTTACAGCTGCTTTCTATGAAAGCTGATGAATACATTCATTGTTCTTACACAACTCCAAGGCATATAGTTTCTTAGTAAATCAGACATTCAATACACAGAGGAAAACACTGTAAAATAGTACAAGATACTGTAAGCAGTACTTGGGTTACTATCAATAATTAAATAGAAAGCATTGGATAGTAAATCCGCTGATGTTCCTCATGCAGATTTTTCCCACTTCACTGATGTTACACAGTCTCTTTATTTCAGCTCACATTCCCTTTGGACTGCAAAGGATCTCTTGAGCCATCACAATTCTGCTATCATGTGCTCTCACGTCATGTAGTCCTTCAGATACTAATCAAATGCCAATTTATGGCTATTTCATGTGCCTTTCCTACATTATATATACTGTGAGACATTTCCAGATCCCTGTAGCTCTCATACTTGGAAACCTCCTCAAAATCAAACTAAATTTATTCTCAACTACACTGTAAGTGTTCCACTCTACTGCCAAGCATAGAAGTACCATAGCTGTTATGGTCTGAGACCAGAAAAAGAGCAAAGCCTGCAGGGAGAGGTAATATATTTCATTAAATCAATTTATACAATGGGAAACCACTGGGCAAGTTTACAGATGCACAGGCCAACTACAGAGCTCTTCTTCTTGCTGTTTGTCTTGTATTTATAGCCAACAATCACATTCTCTCCTTGGTTTTCATTTTATGAAGCAGTACAAGCCAAACCATTTCTCCTATGAGAGCCTCAACCTCTTGCCTTAGGATTAGAGATTCCCTGTTCTTCATAGCAAGACCATCAGCCATAGCACACCTCTCCCAGCCTGCAATAGCAGTCTGCCACTCTACTCTTTCAGCCAGTGCCCAAGAGGCATCCCAGGGCCCACCAGAAGAATTCTGCCTGGCGGAACCAGAATTTCAAGAATCCTCTGAAATGATTCTTTTTTTCTTTTTATTTGCACAGTCTTATCACAAAGGAAAACCATGACATGTTTACATTAACAATTCTAATATCAGTAACAAACATGTGTTGTCTGAGCCTGAGTGATGATTTCAATTGTTTGGTACTTAAAACAACCCTGGGTGCTTTGCTTTTGCTCCCTAATAATATTCATAATTAGAGATCCACCTCTTGCCTCTCTCATTGTGCAAAACAATGTTTCCAAGCTTTAGCAGTGATGGGAAGTAGAGATGAAGGACCTATCATAAAAATGATTAATGTCACAAGTAGGAATTCTGTCCCCACATCACTTGTACAAATGAATATGTAGTTTGCTTCATAGGAAGGTCTCGTTCTTGGATGATTCTAACTCACTGTGCTTTGTAAAGCCCTGAGGTCAGATAAGTTTTTTGCTACAAATGAATGAAAAAAACTTGGCATTCCTCCAATCATAGTAAAATGAAAAACACTGAGATCTCTCAGAGCAATTTGTTCTAGCAGAGTGCTCAGGCTGTGGGACTCCAGCACAATTCTGGAAGTCAAAGCTCTACACACAAAGCCCTCTATTTATAGCAGATATCCTCCTCCTGATGTTGTTGGGATTTCAGCTTGCAAGTGCCATACAAGGACCCAGCTCAGCTGTGACATGCCCCTATTTTCTCTTCCTGTGCAGGGCAGTAGTGTTCATGGTGACACTCTATCGAGGATCCTGGAGCACAGGTGGAAAGAATAAGATGGAGACTGTGCTTTAGATCAGGTTTCTCTCTTTGAAAAACAAGGAAAGAAAGTCCACACCCAAGGGAGTGTGAAACAGTGGCCTCTATGGCCTTTGATTTTAGCTTCAGAACAAGAAGTTGAAACAGCCTGACCCTAAGCCCAAGCTAATAAATCCTATTACAAAGCAGCTGTGTCATTTGCAGTCATAAGAAATCTTCACTTCTCTGCTCTGTGATTGCTTTGTATGGCACGTAGCACTATGGGGGGTGAAGGGGGTAAGAAGGGTTGGAGACTGTTTGTTGTCTTATTTGTGTTGCAAGTATTTTGTTTACAAAGGCAATCACTATGCTCAGCAGACCGAGTGCTGCATAAAGATCATAAAATGAATTTGCCATGAATTAAAAATGAACAATACTTAAAATCCCCATTTTCCTATTCTCTCAGCAGCATGCAGCACAGCAAGGTAACTTTTCAAAGAAAGCCTCATCAGTTCTGACACTTTATAAAATGCAGAGCCTGACCTGTTCAGTATTTACATAGTTCACCGATCAATTAGGATGCGGCACTAAACAGCAGTGCTCAGGACACAGATATTTCTCCTCCTTGGCCCTCTTTGACCTCCCCACACAGTAATGAATTTTCTTCCTGCTTGCCCTGCAGAACGGATCAACCTTAATTAACCCACAAAAGACCAGTGTTGACCCAAACTTATTAGAAAATTGAAGGACTGTCATACTAAACTTTGACGTGACATCAGAGTTTTAGTTAACTCATAGCACTGTTATATATCTCTGCAGCCAGGACTGCAGTGCAAGGCAGCTCTCAGGCTGAAATGCATGGCAGCCTCGTGGGGAATCAACAGTCCAACAACTGACAGCAGTTTTCCATTCTCCTGTCTGCCGTGGGGTCCCAGCACCCTGCAAAGTCAGATCTGAGGTCTCACTAGAGCTGCTGAGTGTCTCAAAAGATGGAAAACAGCAGCCACAAAGCTAACCTGCCTGGACAACAGGATGTTTCCACAAGCACAGTGTACCTGGCCCATGGGAATGGGAGTCCGAGGACCACACCACTGATTTGGTATTGAGAGACCAGGGCTCAGAAGAGGCCTTGAACAAATCATTCACCTCCTTTGTAACACAGAAGCCAAGATCTTCCTCCTTAACTGCTCTGTTGAGGGATTGAATCCTTCACTAATTAAAGCTTGTGGCTACAAGGGTATTTCCATGCACAACTTCCACCAGAGTGAACGTGTTCAGCCTAGATTGTAAGGATCTATTAAGTATATAGGTAGGCTCCAGACAAGAGCAGTTAATTAAAACCCAATCATAAATCAGTGTAATTGGAAACAAAATAAATATGAGAAGTAGCCATAGTGACAGCTCTTCCTGAATACAAAACAGACAAACCCTGCAATTGAGTGCCAGGGCAGAGAGATCAGGCACTGCCCTATGAAGAGCATTTCCCGAGTTACAGTCGAGGTGTTTGCAAGCATAAAAGCCTCTGTGGCATTTCCTTTCATTTTTCGGTGTCGTGTCTGTCCTTATACATGCCCAGAGCAGTGGCAGCTTATAAATATAATCAGTATGGATTGATGCACATACAACTGTTCTATTTTAAGTGTTATATTTTCTGAGGCACTTGCTGGGACCGAGAGCTGAGCTGGATGACAGAGGCAGCTGCACAGCAGATCTGTGGTAAGGCAGAACTTCTTGCTAGAAAAATCCATGGTTTTTTAAGTAGGAAAATGAGACTATGGCTAGAGTATCAGATGCACACAGTAAACCCAGCTTACTGACCAAGGGATGTACTATTGCTTCAGCACTGTTCTCCCATGCAGGTAGAGGTTGATTGAGCAGTACTTTTTCTGGGAATTGATGGGAAATCAGGCTGTTTGGTGTGTGAAAAAATCTTTGTCTAGAGGGTCATTCAAGTCAAAGTTGCCAATTTTATCCAAATTACAAACAGTAATTACAAATCCTGTCTCTCAGAATTTTTTTTTATTTTTTTTTTTTCAAGGAACAAACACTCTGCATATTAAACCAAAAGCTTTAAAATACATTGATGAGTCTGCCTGTGAATGTGGTCCTGAGCTACCCCAACCCTCTTCTGCTGTACCCATGAAGATACTCCAACCCCAGCAGGTTACATTTCAAATGACATCTGAAGACCCAGTGAGGCCACACAACCCAAACCAGCCTTAAAGCTGGGGGAAGTCCAGGCCTGCATATAGGTTTTGCACCTCTGGTCCAGTCTAAGGACTTCAAGAGAATAATTACAATTTAACGCTGCTGAATGCCCAGCTCTTACTATAAGGCAAGCACCTATCCTATGAAATAACCAACAGTAAATCAGTGAATACAGTGAATTAGCACAGCAAATACAGTGAATTAGCACAGTAGAACTCAGACACTGCACAATCTCCTCAACAGCTTTTAAACAGCAACATTTGGAAGATTTATTATTTATACCATAGCAGTACCCAAAGACTTCAGTTAGGATTGGAGTCCTACAGTGGTAGATACTGTATAAACACATAAGAAATTCTGCTCTGCACCTTCTTCCCCAAGGACTGAGATTTTACTGGAAATAAAGCTTGGAAAATACTGGAAACTGCCCTAATGGGAACTCATAGACAGAATGCAGCAATACAGATGTATAGCCCAACAGCTCTGAAATACTGACACCTTTTAAGCAACTATATAGTATGTATCAGCAATTTCTGCAAATCTGTGAACTATCAGATACCCTTTTAGACAAGGAACTGGTTTGAGTCAAACTGCGTAAGATTCAAAAGCATTTTTGTCAAACTCTAATTTCATAGTCTTCATTAGTGATTGTTTTACAGTAGAAGCAATAGAGCAGGAAAATGATGTACTTAATATACCAAGTAGCTAACTTAAAGCAGCTATTTAAATTCGCGCACTGCTCAGCTTCAACTCCAATGGAAGTTGGTTGTTTTTTTCATTTTTGTCACCTTCTTTGCTGGTGTGTATCAGTGTAACATCCACAGAGCGATACCCATTTCCATCAGATAAGAACATTTCATGATATTATCTGCCTGCCTGGAGGAACTGGCTAAAAATCAGACTCCCCTGGGTCATTCCAGTCTGAAGAAATAATTAATGGTGGAGTCTGATATCTTTGACACAATCCTGTTTGCTTTCAAATTATGTACAAAGCCTTGTTTCCCTTCACACACCAGGAACGAAGCAGCGGGAGAGAGCTTCAAGTTCCTTTTTAGCCAGCAAAAAGCTGCATTCAGCATTTTCTCAAGACTGTGCTGCCAGTGCTTTCTCTGGCTGCTCATGCAGATGATCTGATGCCATTCTGCCAGGGCCACAGAACAGCATCTTGTGAAGCCCCTACAACTCCTCTTTCTGGTAACTTCAGCTTATGCTTTTTGGTGGATGCTTTAACATACGAAGGGGCAGATCAGCTAGCTGCTATATTTTTCCAAAGTGAAAAGGCTACCATTAACTCAAAGGTTTACTGTGACTAAGCAGTTACTAGATTTCATGCAACTCATAACAACATAAATTATACTTTGTATATAGCTAATTCAAACAACAGGCAAAGTCACAATACTGGGTGGCTTTCTGGTCATTGAAATGCTCTGTGGTGTGGGCAAGTATCAAGCATGTTGCTCTAACACTAAGACAGGACCTGTCTCTGTGGCTCCAGATCTGATCCCAGCTACTTTTGCAGCTTCTCCCTTTGCCTGGGACCAGCCCTGAAGCAGGGAGTTTCAGTGCAGCCCTTTCAGCTAAAAAGGCCAATATTTTGGCATTGTAACCAGCTGACTGAGGCTGCACACACATAGACTTGAGGCACCCAGCTGCTTGGCACCAATATACAGGCAAATCAAAAGCATAGCATGGCATGCACTACTTCTTTGTGTTCAGCCCCATTCTTCTCTTGAGGCAAAATGCTTCA
Organism: Podargus strigoides; assembly: GCA_028020825.1. Lineage (NCBI taxonomy): Eukaryota > Metazoa > Chordata > Aves > Caprimulgiformes > Podargidae > Podargus > Podargus strigoides. The sequence continues at coordinate 15,694,667 of CM051632.1, read as the reverse complement.
AAGTTGAAACCTTGTCGCTAGCTTTATTTATTTTTTTATATATATTTATTGTCACCATGTCACCATCCTAGTTCCATTTTAACTCACATGCGGAGGCAGCATCCCACTGTTCTGCTGCTTGTTCCCAGACTGTGGGCTGCATCTCTAAAACACGTGCATGTGCATGCAGCAGCACAAAAGCCAGCCCTGCGTATCTGCGCTGCCCCTTGCAAGTTTGTTCAGGACCATATATTCCCCACCACCCCACACTGCTGTTTACACAGGGAAGATATTTGCATTCAGACAAGCCTTTAAAAGCCCTTTTGCATTTGTTACAGGAGCCATCATCACAAATGTGGTGTAAATCAATGTGCTAAGGGTAAGAAATATTGATTTCTCTCCGAGGTTTGTTTGTAGTATGGCTGAAAGACCTAATATTAAGAGACAACAAATCGAGCCATCTCACACACGAGGGCAGTTTGGAGAGGGTTACGTGGGTGCAGGGGAAGCACAAGAAGACAGGCACAGTGTTACCCTGTGGCCAGGGCATGAGAGAAGCACCCCTAAAATACCAGCCAGGAGCAACAGACTCTGCGATAGGAACACCTCCACACAGCAATCCAGAGCCTACCTGCTATGTCTGATGTTCTTCTCATAGAAGAGTGACCACAGGTGATTTCCCAGCTCTTTGAGCTCCAGGTGTTCTCCAGGGACCATTCAACAGCCATTTCTCTCCTAGCACCCTGCAAGGGGCTGCTGTGGAGAGCCAGGCTCACCTCCTCGTGCGGGCTGAGGAGCCAGGGCCTGCACACAGGAATATATGCACAGACTACACCCTCAGAGGAAAGAAGGAGAAATATACTTCATTCTTTTATAAAAAAAGGTCTTCCTTGTCATGTTTGCATCATAGGGAAGAGGTTTTCCGTGGCTACTCCAGCCACCCTACCACTGCTGGCCCTGCCATGGCTCCCAGCACCAGGCACAGGCCCATGGTGTGTCCATGAGCAGGGAAGAGAACGGCCAGAACCCAGCCAGCCCTCCTCAGTGTTCAAAGCCTGACAAAAAAAGGGTGGTGAAAGCATGGTGGGGAATGAAGGCAAGATATGGTAGCTAACCCTGCCGGAACAGTCCTGTCATGGCAAAGGACACATCTCCCCCTGGCCCCCATGGAGGCAGGAAGCCATTTTGAGGGAGGCAGACGAGGACAGCCGTTTTATAACCCCCAGACTCAATACCTCAGCACTGTGCCTGGGGTGAGAGGTACTCCCTGTGCAGGAAAAGCACCTTTTTCCTGTTTCTTACTCCCTTTTTCCTCTTCTCAAGAGTTTAGCAGGTGCCTTCCTCCTGAGGGGAGCTCTGGCAGTAGATCGTGAGACTGACCGCAAGTGGCAATAGGGGAGTTACCTCAGGGAAAGCCAGTGGTGCCTTAGCCATGAGGACAGGCAGAGATCTCCCTTCCAGTGCGCTGTTCCTCCCTCACACGTTCACCCACATCAGTCTCTTAGCTCTGAGAAAGTCTCCTGCCAATTCAGGACCCTTTACAAGCATGGCAGCCCAACCTGTGTGCACAAGGGAAGGACGCACAGCAGCTTAGCAGAGACGTGCCAGCAACTCCATCAGGGGACAGTAGCAGAGCTGGGGGCAAAACCATCTCCGAGTGCCTTAGACAGGGCAGTCCTGTTTCTTGTACAGCCCTGCTCTATAAAGGCGATATGTGATCACGGTATTGTTTGCTCACTCCTGGAGGAAGGGCTCGCAGGGAATGTCTGTCTCAGTGCCAAGATGGATGTGCTGAGCCCTTTCAGTGAGCCACAAAAGCAAAGAGCACCATCTCCAAGACCAGCACAGGGGAAACACTTCAGCTGCTTGCACCCCATAAAGGACAAAGAAACACTGCCAGTGGGTGAAATGTATTAAGCCATGCAAGCACAGGTTTAGGCTGTTACTTCAGGAAATTAATTTCAACTGAGTTTTGCAGTTTCCCCTCCTGCTCCGTGGGCCCTGTGACGGTCATTTGTCACTGCTGCTCAGAAGAAAGGTGGTTTTCAGGAAGGCAATGAGGCATTCGACAAGCTTTCCAGCTAAGTGTGGAAACATCACGCACTGTCATACAATAGCACTGTAAGCAGTGACGCCGCTCAGTTGAGTTGTAAGGTTACATCTCTAGGTAGTCATGAATGCTCCTTTTGTTGGGTTAAAAAAAAAAAAACAAAACAAACCAACCTTCATGGAGGATACGCTCCAGAGCAGGGAAAAATGTGAATAAGCAGGAGATTATTATACACTCAGTTGCACAGACATGATGCAAATAAGTTGGTGTGGAAAACAGAAACCCCTTAATAGAGTGAGTTAAATTTTGCAGTCCTCACTCAGCCCAGCCTCCCTGTAATGGTTCAGCCTTAAATCACTTGCCGGTAAAAATACTATTTTACTAGTTTGATAAGCCTCCTCCACACATACTCTAATTTACATAAGCATATAGACAAACCCTGTCAATGACATTTGCTACAAACATTCTCAAAGCCTATATTGAATTAGTTTCTCTCCCCAGGCAATGCAGGCCCCTGTGTTGAAATCCTGCAGCATTTCCTTGCAGAGCAGTTGAGTCCTACCTGACGTAATTTGCAAGTGTTTTAGTGCAAAAAACAGGCTGCAATGGAAACAGCACCTTTTGACCTTGTTGAGTAAAGAGATTGCGGAGACTTTAGGTACTCCTTATTTCAGGGGCCATTAATTTAATAGTGAGCAGTCTCCTTGCCTGTTAAAAAAAGAGTCCTGTTCGTCAGCAGCATGAGAACATGCCTTCTGTGTCCTGTCAGCCTCCTAACCTTCCAAAGTCTGCTGCTCTCCCATTTTCTCAGCTAAATTCCTCCATCACAAACAAGATTTAATTCATAATCTGGATAGCAGGCAGAGGTCAGTGGGAAGATACAAAATGGTATGTGTTACAGCAGGAATGAATAAGCTTAACACCTTGGCTCTGGTGGAGACCGAAACCTACAAGGAGGTGCAGCCTACTTCAGTCAACACTTCCTTATCACCGCTTCTTGTCTTTCTAGATATATCCTGCTCTTCTGGGTCTTCACACAGAAAATACTGTTTGTCAGGTAGAGTGATCTAGTTCTGTGGTTATGCGTGAGTAATTGTAATATAGGTGGGTGTCAACCAAAGGGCAACAAAACTGGTTTAACTAGTGTACCAAGGGGTCTGGCAGGAAGGTGCCAGCGACACCAGTTTTGGCTTCATTCTGAAGTTACAATTGTCATCTTCATCACAGTTTACTAAGAGATATGTTTTTACTCTAGCTGGCCAGCTCTCTCTAGTTCTGACTGGATAAAATATAGGACTTACTTATTTCCATGTTGCCTTGTGCAGTTCAAGAACCCATTTTACAAAGCTCACAAATTACAGCCATTTTCCTTTCACATTTACCTGTACTTTTACATCTGCATTGCACTGGTAAAAGGCTAGGGTCCAAGGCAATGTTTGAAGTTTTTGATAAACAGTGAGGTGCTGACCTCAGACATCAGAATTGTTTTCTCCAGGAGCTAAAGAGCATCACAATCCTCCCTATCTCCTAACTAAAGTACCAGATGTGTATTTCTTCAGGAGCATCCAAAGAAAATCCTGTTTGTAGCTCAGATGAGACGCAGAGAGACATGACACTCTCATGCCAGCCACTAGAAAATTTGCTTAATGGTTACAGGAAGAGGCTTTGGCACTGTGTTAATGGAGGTTTTATAAGACCATACACAGATGAACATAGGGAAAGAGACAGCAAAGGGCTCATAATGATGTGATCACTTTTGCTGATATTCCCATTTCATTTGGCACCAAATTAATTGTTTTCTGCAGTAAGTTTCTGCCATTTCTGCCAGGTTAGGGTATAAAAGCCTCCTGAGGGCAGCCAGTATTTTGCAGGGCTTCTGTTGATTCTGATTGTCTCCAGAATGGCCCTGCAGTACATGAATATATTGTGCATTTGGGGGTTCAGTCTTTATTCTGGATCCTTACAACAAATGAGAACTTGAAACAATGAAAGGCAGGAATAGAACGTGTTGGACTTGCCCCTAGTTCTATTTATAGCAATTCGGTTTCGCTCCATTAATTTCACCAAAAGCTGGTAAGGTCCAGAAGCACCAGTTCAAACTGGGGCAATACCTAATCATGTACGAGCTTCACTGGAGTTGATACAGCAGAAGCATCAGACTTCCAGCTGAACACATCTTTAAGTGTGATTGCAAGGTGAATAGCTTTAAAGAACTCAATGAGAAGGGATTCCATCCCTTGAATCTCAGCCATCTGTAGAAAGTGGCACCTTTTTTTGCCCTGGGCAATATTATGGGTTGTCTCAATTTTTATCTGTTTGCACACTGAGTGAGGTTTGTCACATTTCCAGCTGTTTACAATGTCATGTCTCACACTGAAATAGCCATGAAACAAGACAGTGTTTGTAATAATATAAAACAGTCACTTACCCCTGAGCAAGTCATTTATCTCAGACCAGAACACCAGAGTAATAACTTGGATTAAAGATAGAGCAGTCAAGACACAAAAAAAAAAAAAAAAAAAAAAAGGTAAATCAATCACTACATTAGGATATTTGAAGAATCATTTGCATGTACTCAGAAAGTATGATACTTGCTATTAAGCTCAGCTGCAACAGAGTCTCAAATTCATAAATATTCATCAAATAACCTTTTAGCAAAACTCAGTAACTACGATGGTGGCCAGCTACTGAATTCAATCTAATTGAAAACCCGAGAAGTAATGAAATGATTGCATGTCTGTCTCTTCATTAAATCAGTGTGCAAATTTGCATAGATTAATTTGCGTCAAATTAATAGCTCCACTCTTGGCTTGTAGCCAAAAGGACTTATGATCAATCTATAGTTTTAATTCAGTTCCACACTCCCAAAATGTTGTGTGGTTTTTGCTATTTCAGAGACAGCAAAATCAGAGCTGAATATGATTTTCACCACTTCTGTCATTTCTCCCCATTTCTTATGTTATGATGATTAATTATAATAAGATGTGCACATGATTAAAAAGCAAAAAAATAATGCAGTCTCAGCCATGGAGAACTGAGGTCTGGATTGCTTCTCTGGAAATAAAGTCACATTGAAAGGTTTAAATCCTCAACTACACTGAATTCAACACAGGACAGTGTGTGTCTGGGGTCGAACAGACAACCCATGGGCCTGTTTTATGGCCCAGAGCAGTTCCCAAGACTGGTGGGGCCCTGTGTATTTTAGCACAAGTTTGCCTACCATTCATCAGATCCCCAGCCCATCATGCTCAGCCTTTCCAGAGGATGCAGAATTTGCTTGAATATTCAGGAGAACAAGAAATTGCTTGATCCCCATGATGCTCAAAATGTATTTAAACACACTGTAAAATAAAGATGTATTTAAGCACTAATGTTCAAAGTGCTGAGCTCTGTCAGGAAAACAATGATGCCTTCAGCCTTTGGTTACTTGAAGTTAATAATAGGGATAGACAGTGCACTCATTTACATTGTCAGCTTGCTTTTATTTTTAACCTACTTTTTTTTTTTTTTTTTTTTTTTAAACAATCAGGCTTTAATTCAGGACATTTGATTAATCAAACTCAGACCATCTGCTGCAGTCCTGTCTCCTGCTGATCTGCATTGCCTGAAGTCAGTGACATGTTTCAGGGCTGCAGTCTCACACTGTCTCTTCCTCTGTCAGCTGTTTTACTGCAAATCTGCTCCTTTCACCCAACATACAAGGACTGGGCTTTGTTTACTGTGATGACCATTTACGATAGCTGAAGTGCTAGACAATTTGTATCAAAATACAGGACATGTGCAAAAGCCAGTTACACAACAAACAAGTTATATTAGCGTGAAAATACTATGAACAAAAGAAATCAGGGCAACCCAAAGAAACACTTCACTAAAAAGAACTCTTCAGAATTCAAATGCTTTTAGTAGCAACAAACAATTTTAGCTTTCTCATAGTTACACCTTCTAGCAGTAATGGGTATTCTGCCTTCATGTGCCTTTTTTTCCCCTCTGTGTTCAGAAATATACTCAGAAACTCAGAGCAAATAGCTGTTCAGTATGAATTTGGCAGCTTGGGGATTTTGATGGGATTAGACCAGTTGTAGCCTAGCAGAGCATTCCCTAGTACTGGATGTAGTGTGGCTAACAGTGTGCCTCTTGTTTGTGGGTGTAAACACTGCACCGGCCAGCTATATTTGGAAGGAGAGAGGGAATGCTGCCCTTCAGCAGCTCTGCCATCCAGCAGATCCATGGCAGCTTTCAGAGTCATATGGGGACAAGTAGCATGGTGAGATGGCAGTAAGGGACAGGATGAGGTTCAGTCACTATATGGGACCTAGTTTTTGGTGATGTGCAGTCCTTCCACAGATGGGTGAACATCATCTCTGTCAACATCAGATGTTGGAGTCTACCTCAGAAGTGAAGTAGGAACAGCACCTTCAAAGAATCTCTACTCAGTCATCAAAACCAGAGGGCAGATTATCAGAAGACATCAGTACATTAGATACTGAAAATGTGGTTATCTATTTTCTGATGGTAACTGCTAAATGACAAACAGACTATCAAAACACTGCTTTTCAAAAAGCAGACCTGGTTTTCATTCTTGTCTTGCTGGTTACCTCTGAGATACTTGAGTCTACTAGGTTCCTGAATGTCTGAAGATGGGACTCGGCACATATAACTGTGGAATCAGGAAACTCTCCAAGAGATTTACTGCTGAATATCCAAAGGATCACAGCTTTGCTGTGCTGAACACAGCATGGAAGAATGGAGCCATGCCCTGCCCTAAGAACTTTTTTGCCAGCCAGAAGTCACAAGATACAAGCAAAGTGCTTGATTTCCAAACAGGGTTTCAGTTTAAATGGCTGAGGAAAGTATCACAGGCTTTGAATCTGAAGCCTCAAACAAGATCATCCACAGAAACTTAACTTCTACCACTGGTGGGTTGCTGCCCTGGGTAAGGCACAGCTCTGCATATCCCTGGGTTTGAGCCAGCCCTTGCTGGCACCTTTGAAGTTCCATAAGGAACTGAACACACTGTGCTCCTTGCAGGAACAGGAGAATAGCTATCCGAGTGCCTCCAAAAACAAGTATTCTGCAGCTACTGAGGCCAATACAATAAAGAGAATTTTGTTTTGGCATAAGAAAAACCAAGGGAACAACTGATGCATTGACAAAAATTTAATTATATGAGGCCAAAGAGGCAGCTTAGAAGAGTTAGGCCTTTATTAATCAGGTAACAGTGATGCTGCATTTCCAAACAGTCTTAACACCTGCTAATTTAATTTCAGTGCTGCTGAAGCTGAGTCAGCTAACCAAGCCTCTTCTGGGTCAGGCACGTTTGGAGCTATAAAGGTATTCCTTGCCTTCATGAAATGTTTTCCTCTCTTTAGTAAGGACATTAAGGGGGGAAGGGGATAGACAGGACGACTCCCTCCCCTCCTTTAAGCGTGCCAATACCCTGTGCAGGTAGAGCTGAAGGGAAAGAGGATAAAAAGCATCATAGTATTCAAGGAATTCTGGGCTATTTTAGCTGCAGCACTGGTGTAGGTAAAGGATTATTTCCCTTCCCTGTACAAATGGGAATTTGAAACAGAATGAGTGAGTTTCCCTGAGTCAGAGTAGATCAGTGAGAAGCCAGGAACAGACTCAGTCCCTGATCCCTGCCATTGCAGCAGACCACAGACTCATCCTCTCTTAGCCCTCTACCCCCTGCTAACTGATTATCTCCTGCTTATTTCACTGACTACCTTTGCCCTGCCCTTTACTTTGAGGAGGCCAAAATTGATCTCTAGATTGCTGTAGTGAAATCGGCTGCAGCTGCAGCTCCTGCTACCAAGGAAGCTGCTCTGAAAGCTGGCATGTAAACTAAGCAGTGCTGAAGTGTCTCAACCACTTCTTCCACTACTCAAAATCAGCCTAGCAGTTTCAGTAACTTGACAGAGGACTTGAGGCAGATTCTACAATAAAAGGACTGTGGTAGGCCAAATTTTTTTATTTTCTTATTGCTTTCATTCTGTTTGGAAACAATTTCTACCCCAAGGGTAATGATGAGAACATTGAGTCAGGTTTTTATAATGGAGCCATTTTGCATCCTCAACTACAACATTTGGTACCAGTGGAAAGTATAATGCTAAACCTGTGTAACAGCTCAATAATTGATAATACAGCACACACCTCATTTTCCATGACAAAAAGGTATAGTAATAGCAAGAAACACTGCAAACCAACCATAATATACTGAAACAGGACTTACTTTACCAGGATTGGTACTACTACAAGCTTATATGGTTCATTTACACGGTACAAAAGGCAATTGTGAAATGACTGGAAATGTAATAAGGAAGAACATAATTGGGCTGGCTGGAGATAGATAGGTGGTCATTTATGAAAAGTAACCATCAGAAACAAGGGCTGGGTTGTCTTCTCAATTTCACCAAGGTAAAGCAGCATGATCATGCAAGCAAAGAGACCAGTTATTTACTGTCCAAAGGGCTCAGACTGATTTAAAGCAAGTGTTTCAAGAGGTAACTTTTTTGAATCCTGCCACAGTCCTTGCTGGCCAGCTGGAATTTTAGCATTCTCATGTCTGAGGTCTGAAATTTTCACAAAGTAACTGGTTCTGATGAATTACTTATGTTTTTCCAGCCAATACTTTTGGTGTTTATTACACATTGCTTTGCTCTTCAGAAATACATTTCTGCTGTCCTAAGTAGAGGAACTGACTGAACTTCTCATATCAGGCCCATTTCTAGCATCAAAACAAGAAACTTTAAGGGTCTAGCCAGAGATCTCAATTTTCTTTTTCTGATGCCATGCCATTAAAAGGAATGAAGTGACAGTCCTCCACCCTTGTGAGAATCCCCAGTTTACACCTCTGTAAGGCACAGTGCCCAAGGCAGTCTGTCTGGCTGCCATACGCCTGGAGTACGCAGATGAGACACGCTGGGAAAAAAAGTGAGTTATTGGCAGCGAGGCATTGAATCCTTTGTTCTGGGGATGCAGATGCTCTACTGTCAACCAGAGGTGCTCAGCTAGGAAAGGATAGTTACAGCAAACATTCAAGTCACCTGAAAGACACTAGCTATTATAAACCAAGCAACACTTCATTGCCAATTCTACACCACTACCACCCCCTACTCCTCCTGCAAGAAACTCTCATGCAGTCACAACAAATCTGGGAAAAGGTTTACTACTTCTTCCCAATTTTTTTTCCTCCCCAAAGTCCTTGTCCTACAAGTTAGCTGCTCTTATACCAGTATAAACCACCACACAAACTACTATGAACTCCAGCAAACTGACATAAATATTAGGAAGACCTGAGTAGCTTAGAGTCCAGACTACTAAGAAAGAAGCCACAAGAAACCCCTTTCTTATTTCAGGTGTAAAACAGGTGCTTCATAAACATGTCATGTAGCCCACTGCAGTGAGAGACAGCTTCTAGTGACAGGAAGATACAGCAGACACAAAAGGTCTAGCACTTCCCATACCTCAAGATCAAACATCTTTCATCCTCTGTTCAACATTTTTTATTTTCAGAGCTCTCAGTACAATAGGTGTTGAACTCTTCTGAAAATCACTAGGTACCTGTCCACCAAGAGCTGCTAAGTACTTTTAGAAGTTCACCCACTTCCAGAGCGATCAATATTTCATAAACAGTGTATGAAAGTTCAAGTATAATGATTGTGGGCAAAAAGCCAGTAGAAGTATAATGAAAAATTTCCAGGAATACATGAATTAACTTAACCATATATCACTAAACTCCTTTGCATGTCAAAACAACCCACAAACACTAACTGTGGTTAGCTTTACGTGATATGCAATCATAACAAAATAATAAGCATACATGTCTCGTATTTTTAGCAATCTATAAAGAACCTTAGCCCATCTTTACCTTTCCTGGGACACAGACTTCCTTCCCTGGCAGACTATCCCAGGGCACTCACAGGAGCCTGGAAGCAAACTGTAAGAAAACAACCCACTTGATCTCATCATCCACTTCAAAATCCATAGAAGTAAAACCCTGCAAGTGAAAACATTCAGCACCTAATTAACCCAGGGAGTGCTGCTTACCTGTGATTGAAGAGCCACTCATGATGCAAGAAAGCTTAAAAAAATACATAGTGCTGTAACAAGGCAGGGGGAAACTCTCACTCAAGCACACATAAGAGTAGCTGCACCCCCTTAACTGATAGCTCACTAAAGCATGTCTATAAAACATCTGGGAGAGGGTGTGTTGCAGGATGGAGAGGGGCAGTGCACAGCTGGCAGTGATTCAGGGCACTCCATCAGCTAAAAGGATGTTCCCCCTCCACCACCAGCTGCTGTGGAGGGAGATGGAATGATCCAGGGGCTGTTTGCACCTGGAATAATTAGTCAAATTAATAGCCCTAAGAAGCAAAACATAACCCCTCTTTAGATCCAGCAACATGGAGAAGGGGTCTTGTTCCAAAGATGAGCTTTCTAGGGGCTCTGTGCTATCGAGTAATTAGAACAGCTAAAACCGAGACACAGTAGCTGACCTGATTTCCAATACCAGCTTGATCTTTGGTATTTTGTTAACAACAGTGCACCAGCCCGAGCTGCAGGACAGCACAGATGAGGTGCAGAAATAAAGCACAAGCACTACAGCAGCCACATACATTCCTTTGGGAGATTTTCCTTCAGTTTCTGTAAGAACAGACGAGATGTGAACATGAACGAGTCTCCCTTCAATACCGTGGATCTGCCTGGGAGCAGAGAATTCCTGGAAGAAGAAAGCTGATCTCTCCAGGGGAAGATTTCTTTTTTCAAGTGACATTTAAAGACCATATGGCCCCTTTGTATTTTAGATACAATAGCCAAGCAATAATATTAATGCTTTGAATTTGCACTTCCCACCAGCAGTCCTTGACAAACATTTAAAGTGGGTTTTCCCAGAGCATCTGTAGGAATTAGAAGTGTAAATCACAGAATCTGTAATGCTTTAAAAGAAATTGCACTCTTAATGTCAACTTCTTCCTTGTGATGCTTCTGTGCCTTTGGTGTTATCAGTGGCAGGGTTCTCAATGCTCGTAAAAATGTGTGCCTGAAATTAGGAACCAGATTTAGACACCTAAAGAAATATCTAACTCAATAAAAGTGACCTGTTTTTCTGAGGATTTTTTCATGCTATTGTTGTGTCCCAAGGGAAAATCCTTTTCTTTATGAGGTGATTTAAAGTCTGCACCTTTTCAAGCCTGAGGGTGAACTTTATCCATCAGCCGTAAGAAGAAACATCCCTAAATAAATTTGCTTTTTTGTTTTCAGAGTTACTCAAGGACATTTCATGCCTCTACCAGCTTGTTTGCACTGTCACAGCTCTAAAATTAAAAGCACGAGTGGGGAGGTGAAACTCAGTGCAGAAACCTGGAGCAAACCCAGCTGGGACAGCTGTGTACAAAGCAGCAGGTTGTGTTTTAACCGGGCGGCTGTGCATTAAAAGCTAAGTATGTGAAAAGGTGTCACGTTGAGCCCCAAGTCTTGCAGGCTTGTCGTGTTTGGGAAAGGGCTAACCAAGCACCAAAAATGCTTTAGCTTTCACCAGGTTGTCTCCCTTTACCACTGGATCCAGAACACAGAATGACTCCTTAAGAGGAGAGTGCTGGTACAGGGACATATGAGATACAGTGCTCGGTGTTCCTTCCTACAAAGTGCTGTCTTTCCCTGCTGTTGCCCTGAGGGGTGTCTCTGCTCCCTCTCTTCCCACTGACAGAAGGGCTAAGGCCACCCTGGAGATTCCTTGGTCATCACTGTAGCAGCCAGGCACAGCACATCATTGCTAATTTATCACTGAATTTAGAGGCAGTGAGCTGCTGGCTTCCCTGCCATCCTCATTGCGATGACCACAGGTACAATCTTTGCTAGAAAAATGATGATTCACCATGTGTCAGAGGCAGTGGCTTTGACTGCTCTGCTGGATCAGAGCTCTGTGCTGAGCTGGGAGCTCTGGGGAGAGCCAGACCTTTGCCAGGCTAATTTATATATTTTGTCAGCATGCTGGAAAGAAGCCTTTGGATATATTTTCAGCTCATGTCAAACTACCACACATATTATTCTGATCCCAGCACTTACGTTCTAAAAGGCTTTAAATCTGCTTTCATATTTGATATTTTAAAATAAGGAGTGTTTATATAAACAGTACCATGGTGACATGAAAATAAAAAGAAAGACAAGGAAAAAATCCACTGGTGCATCAAACTCAGTTTAGAACACATACACTAGTAACTAATCTACATTAATCAGTAGGGTCCAGTGTCTTGTGACTACCATTTTGATCAATAACAGAATAGGTATGATGATAAATTCCCATTACAAATACCTTATAGATTTTAAGGTCTCTGCCCAGTTCATCAACATCCGCCATATAATTAACCCCGGAGAATGTGAATCAATCTCTTCCTCCAGCACAATCCAACCATGATGAGCCCCCACCCTCTGACCACTGGTGTTAAGGCCCAAACTGGAGCCCACATGAGGTGATGATGCTTTCTCATGACTTGCTGTTGAGACCGTCATGGCACCCCAACCTGCTGGCTGGCCCAGTTTTGCTGGCTGCTCCCATTGCCATCTTTCCTGAGGTCTCTCAGGCAGGAGTAGACTCTGGTCCAGACAAACCATTCCAGCAACCCTGATCCTCTTTCTTGAAGGACTGTTGACCATGCTTTCATGTGAGTAGAGCTCTCAGTACTCTAGTAACACAAACAACACATGTATATTTATTTTATAACATGAACATTCACAAAACATAAATAAATATCCTTAAGAATTTCCCAGGCATCAAAGCAAAAACTTACTTTCAGGGGAGTTCTATTTTAAAAGATGAGAAATCCAGGGGGAAAAAAAAAAAAATGTAAGAAAAAAAAAAAGCAGCACTGTTCCATGAGGACAGTTTTTATTGAGCTCTGAAAGCAAATAGACTGCACTCGCAGGCAGTACTTATTAAAGTCTGGTAACAGCAACGAGAACACAACACTCATCTTCCTCCCACTGCCATTTATTACAGGGTTGCAGACTACAGTTCTACTACTTGGATCTTAGCTATTGAAGTCACAGCCCCTGAGGGCTGTAAAAAGTTGCTGCTGTCATATATAAATCAGTCTTCTTCATAAGAATGACATGGTTTGACATGTAGGGATAATATTATAAGGTAACTACCATGGAGGTTTCATGCTTGGATGTGTTCAAAAAGATGTTTCTCTTTATCCCTGACCACAAATACTTGTTGATGGTTTCTTGTCAGCTGTTTGAAAGCCTTAAAGAACTGCTATCTCTGCTGGGGTCTGCTCCTTGGCTGAACTTTTCATTAACCTTTGATCATTCTCTGGAGCTTTTTTTTTTATCGAGGAACTGAAGAATTTCAAGTGCCACAATGCGTTCATATGTGTGTGGGGGAGAAGAGGAGGAGGTGAAGATTTTTATAGATGTATATGTGCGTTTTGTACAAATATATACCCGAGTCCTTAACTCTGAACAGGGCCAGAGAAAACACAAATGTGTTCTTCTGTTTTTAAGATTTTGCAAAATCAAATGTGAGAATAGAGAGGATTTATTCTCCCCAGTTAACTTACCTCTCATCCAGCCTCTTCACCCCAGGGAAAAGAAGAGGGATGGTTCAAAAGGACTTGACATCTCTATATTCAGGGCAGTGTGGAGGTATCCTATGCAGGCACCCTGGAGACAGCTTGGCTTCCCTGTGGAGGTGCACACTGGGGTTTGGACAGAGCCTGGAATGAGAAGGCAATGGTGCTGGAAGACTTCAAGCACTGCTGCAGTCGATGGGGACATTGGTGGCCCACCAGTCCACTCATCAGTTCAAAAGGGCATGGAGATGCCAAAATCCAGCGTGTTCCCCCACCCCCTTTGGCTCCAAGGTGATTTCTCCTCCCTCACAGTGGTTAGGTGGTTTTAATCCATGTCTTGTCTTGGGCTGCCTGCCTCATCTCAGCTTCAGCAAAAGTCTGTCTTGTCCATGCTGGGCTTCCAGAAAAAGAAGCTCAGGAAACATGGTGGATTTGATGCTGCTGCTCTCCAGCCCTAGCTGGACTTCACAGGTGCAACTGGTAATGCTAATTCAATTAACCCAGGCTCTTGTTCTCTGCTAAGCTGATAAGCACCAGCAAGGCTGTGGCTCTTCACAAAATCTCAGATTTGCAAAAAGCTAAAGTTCCATACACACCTAAATAGCAACCAAATAGAGCAGGCAGTTTGGAAATGGTGGGTGAGATCCCTGCTTCCCTCCTGGGACACTCGGTGTGCCTTGTGGTGGCAGCTGGTTGGCAAGGCTGGCCATGAGCTTGCCAGTGACTCTGCCTGAAGGCAGCAACACAAAACCCCTATGGAGGGGTCTGCACGTGTGTCACAGAGCTGCAGCTTTTTGGCATTATCCCCCAAACACTGAACACGTGGTCATTCATTAGGTGAAACAGCTCGTTAGAGCGCTGTGGAGGCAAATACCCATTGTGATATGTTTTACCTTTAGTTCTGCTCCTTTGCAAGTTTAACTTAAAGCATTTTCTCGAAAGCAAACACACTCCACAAGCATTTGTTCACAGAGGTGCTTTTTTGCTTTTGATTCTCTTCCTGTGATATCACAGTATTCACCAAGCCCTCCACAAGTCTTTTTTAGCATCCCTTTTCCTCCCAACAACCATCATGTCAAACAGCTTGCAAATTTTCACCAAAGTGCAGGGTAAACTTGCAAGCTGGCAACTGCACCAAATTTGCAAGAATATGGAGCAGCTGTGGTCAGGAATTCTTCCCACTCACTCCTGTTTTGCCAAGGCAGGTTAATTGCTTCTTCATGCAAGCTGTCGCCTTGGTGCCCGAAATACCATTAGATTCCATGTGTGCTGGGAGCTGTAGTTTTTTGGGAGATTTCTGATTGCAAGGAGGACACGAGACTGCAGTTTAGCTTTGAAGGCTGACCCAGATTTGTATTTGAGATGCTTGTGTTTTGTTTCACTAAATGGGTTTCTCTGCACCGAGGATATAAATCTCTATATGTATCTATGAGTACAGGAGTGTAATGAATTTAAAATGCCTGAAAATAAACATGGCTCTTCTGTTCACAGCAGCTCTGCTGTTTCCACAGAGGATTAAACAAATAACAGCATGTTACTTAATCATAGCAAAATGCGGAAGCTGAATTGGTTTGGGGATTTAAGGGTGTTAATTTTGTTTGGGAAAAATGCCTAAAGAGAGTGCCATTAAAGATAAATAAATGGTTCTGGTTCTGGTTTCTCAAACTGGCTGCTTGAGAAACGTATAAAGGTCTCAGGTCATGTTTTTCACTGCCTGCACTCTTTGCTTTGGGCAGTGCCCATAAGCAGCAGAAATGGCCATTAGCAGTGTCTGAAGATGAAGTTACAAGGAGGCATTCGCCTTCTTCAATGCCAGGGGTTGATGCTGTCCTCTGCTGTGCTGAAGCATGTGTTTTTAAAGCACTGGTTTTAATCCACATGGATTGAATCCATGGGGTAGTCCCACACATGGGTACATGCAAGGGGCTGGAAACTATGTATGGGCAGAAATGAGTGGTCAGGAAAGTGGGAATGTCTTAGATTGTCTCGGCTCCTAGAGAAAACGCTCGAGTAACTGCACCCAGAGCGTATTTCTGATGGGAAAAAGGATCTCTTTTAATGATGTATTTGATATGAAAGGGCACAGTGCTTCAGTGCATAGCTTGCAATAAGAGGAAAGCAGATATGACAGCTGAGGCTCTGCAATGTTAGAAATAGGCCTTTCAGACTCTAAGACAAGAAAAACAAACACTGAAGGACAAATGTATGGCTAGAATAATAGACCGGTGGGTTTGGGGGCACACACTTGAAACAAGCTTCCTTTGACAGCTTCTACATTTGTCTCACACTGCCTATTTTTCCTGCAGTGTCCCCACCCCCACAAACTCCTCAGCTCTAGGTAGAGCTGGAGGTTTAACTAATTCCTCAAAGCACAGCTAAACTGTCTCGGGAATTACCAGCACAAGTGTGTATGCTGTGCTGCAGAGCACAACCACTGCAGTACAACTTGGGTTTGCTGTGGTATGGAGAAGGGCTTGTGGGATGCTCAGGGTGTTGTTGTTAAAGGACCAGAACTAAAAGACACAGAAGGTCATGCAAAAAAGGTAGAAAAGTATTTTTTTTTGGTCACTGACAAAAAAAAGCCAGCTTATATTCGAGGAGGGAGTCATAGAAATGGGAAACCAGCTTCAGAATCTGAGCTGGGTATATCAGAACACTGTTACCTATATTTATATATGGGAGGGAGAGGAAGACATATAATATATATGAATATATATATTTGGAGTTGCTTGGTTACTCAGGCAGTTTGACAGTCAGGCACAGGTTGGCATTTTGTGCCCTTGGGAGCTGGGTAAGACGTGGGGAGCTGGACAAAAGTCTGGTGACAATGGAAAGGAGGGTTTCATCCCCACTGCCCTTCCCTGCCAGGAGCTCTTCTCTTTCACTAGTTCTCCTCAGACATGTGTCAAGTTGCTCTATGCTACCATTAACCCCAGAAATTAATTGATGGTAGCTCTTTCTAGTACATTCGATATTCTATTTTCTTTGGTTATGTTTCTCTCTTCTCTTTATCCAGTTGAACCCTGGGGACATTGTTAGTGCTCAAAGTCACTTAACCTCCCCTGCCTTAAAAGTGACCTATCTATATCTGAACACTCTCTTTTTTACACACTGGCCAGTCTTGCACATTTAATTGCCTGCTTAAATATATTAGAAGAAATTGCACCAGTATGAATTTCTTTCACTAAGCTTTCAGTTTCTTCTCAAATTATTTTCTCTCCAAAAATTGTATATCTGCCTTTACTTGCCAAATCCTTAGTGTCAGGTTACTGACTTTCTAGACACATGTCTTGATGAACTAAATGATTTCTTAATTTCTGCTAAAAATGTTCTAATATTAAATAGAATATCATTCCAGTTTTAAACATACTAATTCCTTGCACGTTGTGGCCTTTTTAAGTAACAGTTATTTTTCCATATAACCACATAAAGCTTTGTAAAGAAACTGTGTAATTTTCTACATTCTCACACAGTTGAAGGGGTAGAAAAATTACCAGGATGACTGCTGAATAAATGACTGTACAAATAAAACAGCTCAAGCGTACAACACTCTCAACTTTCATATTCTCCTGGTATGCACTAGACAGATTTCCATTCATATTTCTTTACTATCTGGACCCACTATATACAATTTTCAGAGTTACCCACACTCAGTTTTTTGGTTGCTTCTACAAAACAGGGGCACAAGATTTTCAGAGAATATTACCATATTTCTTCTCTTGCAAAGACTCACACATTTATTTAATTCAGATACTGTGAGACCTCTAACTGGTTCTCATTTTCAGGATTGGGGCCCAAGTATATCAAACTGTTTCTTTTGTCTAACAGATAGATCAGAATACACCAGGAAAACTCTAAAAAATAATTTTAAAGGCCCCCATCATAGCTGGAATTACTGAAGATTTGTTTTCCTTTCCTAGGCATCTGAGGCATCCAAAGCCAGTTTGCACCTGCACCATTGTGGCTCTGTTTTTCAGTACTGCAAACACACTGTTTCTAAAAAGGTTTTACTGCACTAGTGACTATTTACAGCCAGGGGAATATATTTGGCTGCTCTTACTGCCACCCTTTCTGGTTTCCTACGACTCCAAGGAGCCTGTCCACACTGTGTTGTCAAAACAGAGACGGTGTTTGTGCATGGGCAGCCAAACAGCTTAAGGTTCATTTTAGTCTTCCCACTTTCTAGGATTAGCCACGTCCTTATGATGAGCTTCTCTGCTGGACAAACCTGAACATG
This sequence comes from Podargus strigoides, assembly GCA_028020825.1. Taxonomy (NCBI): domain Eukaryota; kingdom Metazoa; phylum Chordata; class Aves; order Caprimulgiformes; family Podargidae; genus Podargus; species Podargus strigoides. Next base: position 15,676,825 of record CM051632.1, on the reverse strand, counting down.
ATGCTGCTGCCTGTGGCAGGAAGGAGAAGCCCAGAAACTGCCCAAGACACCAGTGCCCTTTAACAACAGCACACCTAGCAGGGAACTGGGCACCTTGTGTTACCTTCCCAAGCAAAGAACTGTGTGCGTAAGAAGACACTTTGCTTTGGTACTATTTAATTTGGGGTTTTCTTACTGTGTACTCCGCTCTGTTTTAGAGATGAATTAGGGCAATGGGCTCTGCTTCCAGAGCTGAGGGCAACGAGATCTAAGATGATGCTCCACCTTTGGGGGCACAACCAGACCCTGGGGACACCTCACCCTTGTAGTGGTAAGTCTGACTGTGCCTGAGGACAGGTGGTGTCAGCTGTAATCTTTATTGCAGAGTTGTAAGTGATGTCTTCCTTAAAACTAAACCTAGGATGTTGGCTTTTTAAGATTAAGCTTGGATAAGGGGACAATACATAAAAGGCTTGATGATGCAGGACTATTTCTGTATAGTTATATGTCAGGAAACCCTGAAAATATCTTGCCTTTTTTAGAAAAACCCTCTCTTACATAACTGCCTCTCAGAAAATATACTTGAGCCTTTCAATAGCAGCAACCAAAAGCTAATAGGAAGAGAGTGCATCAGCTGTTGTGTTAGGTAATTTTATATATTGGCTTGCTAAATAATAAAGTAAAATAAATTAGTTCCTATCAAATGTTTCCTGAATGTGTTTCAGCCAGAGCTTATTGTTATTTATTCATCTGTTGGATTGCATTTGTAAAAGCCAAAGCTGTTTCGAGAGCGTATGTGACTGGAATAGTCTAAATGGAGAAGCCATGAGTTGGGAACGAAGCCAGCAAATCATTACAGAGCTGTACAGTTAGCAGTCAGACTTGTGTATCATGGAAACCACCTAAAATCAGTTACTGTCTTCTCCCAGTTGCAGAGGTGTCACCACTTGTACGTCACCAGATTAGCACGTCACTCGGAGCAGAGGTGCTTTGGGCAGTAAACCGTCGCAGTGGACGTGCAGCTCTTCGTGCCCAAGGTGTAGGAGTCAGAGCACTGGAGTGGATGCTGAGAAACACGGCGTGTGTGCAGAAATGCTGTGCCACAGAAGTGTGGTATCCAGGACTATCTGCAGGATTCCATCTCATGTGTGGTCTCAGCTTCTCCCATCCCATCTCACAGGCTGTGCAGGGCCCAGAGAGGAGCTGCAGCACAAACTATCAGGTTTCTGCTTCTAGCTTGGTGTGGCTTTATCAGTCTATAAGGTAGACAGTATTCTTTGCATCTTATCTATGGTGCCAAGTCTGCATTTCTAGCCACATCTAATGGCCCCCATTGCAGAAATAGCTGAGATGGAGATGGGGAAGCAAATGACATAGCAGCTGTACTTTAAAACTGAAACCATTTCAGATCTTGCAGGTCTGATTTCACAATGTTACTTTTCCAGCCTCTCTCAAAAAACCTTGTGCAATGCAGTCAAGAGAAATGTGCCTGGCCAGCACAACTGGCTTTTTCTGTGTTACTACACTTGTAACCCTTTTGATTGTGCATCAAAGCATGGCTCATACCACTTAAATGGCAATAGAATTATGTGTTTAAATTATACTTTAATTATAATTTGAAATCTGTACAGTTACTTGGCCGATTTGCATTTGAAAATGATGAAGTGGAAGATTCACTGGAGAACAACAGCTGCTCAAACAAATGAAGAGCATTTTCTTCTTTTATTTACCCTGGAACAATAAGCATGGATACAGCATCTGGTCCTCCACGAGGTCTCTGCTTCTTACCCAACTTCCAGCTGGAATGGCTGTGAGTCAATGGGATCTACTGACCTTCCTCAAGGTCTCCAGTCACGCCACCCAAAACAGAGCAAAGCATTCTAGCTGGATGCCTTTCATGCTAATCCCTGAATCAATACATTTCCAAGATCATTATTGGGCTTTCATGCACTGCCAAAAGGTTGTGTTCCAGCAGCTCTCTCATTCTCTGTGTTGTGTATCCTTTGGAGCATTCTACATGATAAATCATTTTAACTTTCATTGTATATCATGCTCCCCTTGTGTAATAATCAGGAACGTGGGAAACCATTTCTTCATATCTTCCCAAACAGAGACTGGCAAGCTCTAAGATAAAGCAAGATGGAAGATGAAGTTGCAGCTAAAGTCCTTTGGAGTCTGTGAAGTGAAAGCAGTGTATTTGGAGGATGCTACCATGGCCTTACCTTCTGCAGCGTTCCTGTGAGGAAAAGCAAGGTTTCTTTGGTTGCCTAACATAAAGGCACCTGGATGACAACTTCCTATGGGCGAGATATTTAGTGTTAAAAAAAAGTGACACACTTCAACATCTTAAAGGAAAGGAGTATGTTGCAAATCTTTGTTCACAGAATGGACAAATCCTCCACCAACAGCTCTGAACCCACACCCTCGAGGCACTGCCTCTTGGCTAAAGACCCGTGGCCATCGTCTCCCAGGACATCATGGAAAACAAACTGCCTGTTATTGTGAGCGAGAACAAAGTATGGGAGAGCAGCAGGCACCTTTGTCTTCTAATTAGCACTGATGGCTATAGCTCTTTAGAGAAGGGACTGTCCCACTGTGTGTTTGCACAGAGGGAGCTGATCCGATGAGGGCAGCTGAATGCTGCGGTATAAATAATGAACTACACAATAAACACTATGAGACTGGTTCAGTTGAGGGAGAAAAATAAACAAAGAAATTCATCATGTTAGTTAGAAATCCCGTGTCAAGACCCAGCAGAGATTCTTACCAGCTTCTTCAAAGACTCCAGATTGTAAAGATTATTCTGTAAGCATAAAAAAAATATTTTGCACACCAAACTGTAGTGTCTACTATTCACCCAAAGGGCAGAATAAGCACAGATTTCCTTTTCTATCTGCATTCACAGTGTCTAATGTAAGCCTGACCTTTTGAAGAACTGGCTTTGCATATTCTTTCCCAGTGGCAGTGAAGAGTTACTGCTTGATCTCTCCTCCAGCAAGAAAAAATTAACAAAATATTTATTTCGACAATGGTTGTATATTAGCCAGCCAGGGAACCTTGCGATGTGCAGGGAAAACATTTGTGTAATAAACCATGATAAGGGCTGCGAATGCTGCCAGTGCTGCAGAGCTCTGGGCTCAGAGCCACTCTCCTGGCTTCGTTCAGATGTGGCTATTGATCTAATCTGTAGTGAGATGATCACGGGAGACACTCCTTACATTATTTAGCTTGGATTTGGGGTTGGATGAGGTTTTTTTAAGAAGTTTTCTTCTTTGTACTTCATTTCTGTTATTATTAACATAACATGTTGCTAACGAACTCCACAGGCAAATAGCTCTCACCTCTCGTCTCATGTTATTAATCAAGACTGATGAAGACACTGCATTCCTCATATGCTCAGAGCTATGTGTCCAACTCCAAGCTTGCAGCCACCTGCAGTGTAATGCAGGGATTAGCTGCAGCAGCACACAGGTGACAAGGGCACACAGGAACATTTTGCTGGGCAGGCTGCAATGCAGGCAGGTTCTCCGGATTCCTACATAGCTCTGAGCTGAGTAGGAACCAGCAGGCCCACTTTATGCAGACACACAGAGAAGCCAGAGCCAGGGATATACAAGATGCCAGCTCTTCACGAGATTGATATCTGACAGGGAAAGGCAAAAAACCAACAAACCAGTCGAAAAAGATCTGACATTATGATGCCCTGCTTTGCACAGCGATGCAATACTGGCCCTCTGTTACTCTGCTAATGGGCACTTACCAGTCCTGAACTGGTGAGTCTCAGCAGGCTGAACCCATTATTTGGGTCTGACATTCCTGCCTCTGTTGCCCTCCAGTCTGATTCACTCATTTTAGGCACCTCAAGCAAGATTTTATGACAGTTGCAGTCGTAGCATCATAGATGTAGGGATTAAACAGACCAACTCACAATGGTTATACTAGTGGGTTTTTTTTCTATTTTCCAAACAAGCGTTTCTCACTAGGACTCAACCTGGAAGCAAGGGAATCCACAAGGAAATTTTCAGGCGCAAAGGATGAGGTTCTGACTCCAAGGAGGCCCCTTCTGGCCAGGTTACTGAACCAGCAGGCACCCTGCAGTCCCACTCCATGGAAATGGCAGGCTTCATTTTCACATCACTCCAGGTAAAAGAGAGGACTGAGTGAGAATAAGATGCAAAGCTGAGTTGCCACAGTTTAATGACTTCTCACACTTCATCTATTGGCTGTTTGGAGGAGTTCAATGTCATTAGGGGTGTACAGCATTTAGCTTAATAGGACACTGGGCATAATGAATCTGTGGTACAAGCCATATGGAGGATACATGGAGTACCTCACCTTCAGTGCTTTCTTATTTCATGCTTATTTCTTCCTTTATCCAAACTAGGAGCTGCTCAGAATGAAAATACCTGTTTGCTCTTTGTTTATGGAAGGCCTTCATGCATACCTGCACTGCCATATGACCTCCCCTGCACACACGTGCAGCCAAAATGTCAAACTCATCTCCCAAGGCTGTCAGAAATAGTTATTGTAGCCTGAGCTCTTGAGATTGCACATGGTAATGCTGAACCATCCAAACAGGAGATGTCATCCTGTCACCATGAATGACAGATGATTATGGCTCCTTCTAGATGCCTGTAATTAATGTTACTTTTTAACTTTGACATGAACATCCAGAAGCCCAGTAAATGCGGGAATACTTCGAAAGCTTTGGCTTTCTTTTCCTCTCCCTGCTTCTTTACCCTACAAGTCTTTAAATAAATTAAAGGAAATCACCATCTGTTCCCCATAAGACATCCTAGAAGGGAAGCTGAAATACAGAGCCCCAGATAAATACATGGATAAATATCACAGCCTAGGCTGAAGCCAGGCCTTGGGCACACACCATCCTTCCCTGTCAGCATTCAAACATGAACAATGTGGGCAACAGTGCTTCAAAGTCATGTTGTTATCTTAAAAATCAGGATTGACTGCTACCAATCTCTCTCTTTGCCCTATGCCTCCTAATATCCTCTGCCATTTCTGTCTTTATCACCTTTTTGCATCTATTTGTTAACATTTTGCTCCTGACCTGTGGCAATAGGTTTTGTCAGAGCAATACAATTTAATATGTGGTGGATGCTCTATGTCAGCTGTGGGCTCAGGTACCTGAAGAGCGTGGTTAAGAATAATAACTCCCTGCTGCATATCCTGTGTTGCTATTTAACTAAGTGACACTGAACATCAATCAAAGAAGGATTAGACTTTCCTGGTAATAGATAAACTGCAAAATGAACAAGATCATCTAAGCTCTTCAAACAAAATCATGTATTTTTAGTCTATGGAAATTCAAACCAAGACTCAGCCAGAGAACACGAAAAAGCAAAACAAAGATTATTGAAAGCTTATGTTTAAACAGTTTCAGCCCAAATATTTACTGATGACACAAAAAAAAGAAACGACTGCATGTTTTGCAATGAAGAGCTAGACCCCTTAATTGCATAGGAAGCCAGGCCTGGAGAATCAAAAGAGAAAATAAACATGCCCCCTGCAGAATTCACTGTAAAGCCTTTACATTTATTTACACTCCCGTTTCTCTTTAACCTACATTCCCCCTGACAGAGGGTTGTTTTGGGTAATAATCCTTTTCATATGGGCCAAGTCTACAAGAAACTATTTGCAATTCATTTAAAATATGGATTTTTGGAAACTACTGTAAATCCCTTTTGCTAAGATAAAAAAGCACGGAGAAGAAATAACATGCCATTTAATCTTTGGGCTCATCAAGTCCTGGAAGATTATTTTGACAGTTAATTTGATGTATTTAATGGAGCTTCCAGTCTACTCTGCTTGAAGAAAGCCATCATTTATGACTTGCTGTTGTGTAGGAGCATCTCAGATAGCTGCAGTGTGTTTTGAAGAAATATTTACGAAGGGAAAGAGCTTATATTAATGTTTCCTTGCTTTTCAAGCTCAGTCCTTCTAAAATCCTTCATGCACCCTGTGTGCCTTTTCCCTGGCTCATAACCTCTGTTTCTCCCCCCGAGGGGATGGCAGCCTCTGATCACTGGTAGATGGATAGTGGGGAAAGCAAAAGGTCTCTGCAAAGTGCACTGGGGCTCCTCGCAGCAGCCCAGCTGTGCCCATTGCCGTTTCCAGTGTAGAAATGGCTTCATTCCTGTACATCCTCAAAAAAAATGCTCATCTCCCTGCGGGGACTGCTGCAGCCAGTGGCACATGGACATGCATGGCCATGGGATGTTGGTGCTGCAAACCAAGAGGAGAAGCGTGCCGATACCCTGTGCCGAGGCACGGTCAGCCTGGGGTATGGCCCACAGGAAGAGCAGCTTCTGCACTTCCATTTCACCCCTTTTCTTTAACTGCAATATTGCCACATCAAGTGATGCTGCTCAGGGACGGAGAAGAGCTCCTGTGCCCTGTAGTGTTTTTACCATCCCTGTCCTTTCAGAAATGGGCAGAGGCTGTGGCCACACAAAGTACAATTTTGTGGAATTTCTTGCTGAGGGTTTGCACATTTGGGTTCTGGGAGCAGAAAGGCAGCAGCCCCTGATCCCAGACAGCCCTGACTGCAGGAAGAACAGCTCGGAGCTCAGGTACAAGGAGGGGGAGGTCAGAGCAGCAGAGCTGGGGACACGACCTGGTCGGCACATGTTTGGCTGGCACCAGCCTCCACCAAAACTGCCTTCCTTCCCTGGGGGCAGCTTTTCTAAGGTGAAGCTCATTGCGATGTAAGATGCCAGGACTCTCTCCTGGAGCTGGCAATGGCTCCCAGGCACTGAGCACTCCTGCAGTAGCTGTCTGCAAGTCAGAAAACAAGGGAGGCTTTTGTGTTACAAATAAGAAGTAGGTCAGATCCCACAAATGCAAACAGACAAGGAGGAAGGCGCTTGCGGTTCTTTACAACTCATCTTTGGGAACAGCTTCGTAACAAGGACGAAAAGCCCTTGAAGGACTGCACTGAGCCATGGTTACAGGGTGCTCACAGCCGGACATCGCTTGCAACCAGCATGGGCTCCTTGCACATACAGGCTGCTCCAGAGCAGGGAGCCCACTGCCACACTTGTGTGAAACTCCACAAATAAACCACATCAGGCTGTGGGAGCTGAGGTCAGACCCTTCGCTTGGTTTAACACAGTTCCCTGCCTGTAGGTGATGGGAGAGCAGCCCACTGAACAGCCCTCAGAGAAACACAAACATTTCTAAGCACACAGAAATAAGCCACGCTCAATTTGTGGCTTATCAGCATTTTTAACATCCAGCTGATGAAACCCTTTTGTCTCCTCTGTCACCTTGGCCTTGAGGCCTGAGGAAAGCAGGGGGTTGCCCTGTGATTTAATATGGTTTGGGGTGTGCCTGGCACAGCTGTGGGAAAGAGAAGAGGATGGCACTGGTCAGTGACTGGAAGCCACCATGTCCCCCTGCTCCCTGCCTTACTGCACACTCAGCCTCACTCATTTGCCTGTTTTAGACAAACTCACCCAGTAGCCTCTAGATGCAGGCAGTGCTGCCCAGGTGAGCAAGGATCCATGGGACAGGAGCACAGTATCAGCTGCATCCTGCAACTCTGCCCTTTGCAAACCAGCCTTGTTTTCTCTCCTCACAGAGACAGCAAAGGGGATGCAGAGAACAGGGGGGACTCAGAGAGGCAGCCAGCAGCAGAATCTTTGTTCTAAAGATCAGTCAAATGCTCTATCCCCTGACTGCGTTTTTGGATATCTTTGGCCAGCAACCCAAGTTTCTGACCATGCGTGTTCTTGTCCTTCCCTTTCCAAACGCATGACTTAGTGGCAATAAGCCAACAATTTTCCTAGGCAAGGTTAAAACTGTAGCAACATTTAATTAAACTGGTGTTTTAAATATGCTCTGGTGTTTTACAAGCCCATTGAAGACATAGGAGCTGATTAATACTTGTCTGCAACTTCTTTCTATATTCTGAGAGCACATTTTAATTACCACCCTCTATCCCATTTGCAGCCTGTTAGTTTATAAGCTCTCAGACATGGTGCAGATGAATGACAGTACTTTTTCCCCTCCAGATGATGCCAGGCACTTGCCTGAGAAGCAAGCTGAACAAAGAAGGCTCCTGGAGAGAAATAATTGAGGGCACCAGACAATTTACAGGGCAGCATCCCACAGCTTGTCTGTTCACAACAGAATAAACCCATGAACAGGCCAGATCTTCCAATACAAGGAACTGGCTTGACTGTATCGAGCTGGGATAATAAATAGGAGCCAAGTAACCACGTGTCCCCAAGATTCTCCTGTCTCAAAACCTTGGGGCCAAGTTCTGTTGCAGCCTTTGACCTCCTATCCCCAAATCACAGCACAGCTTGAAGCGCAATCGGCTGCAATTTGCAGAAACAACCGCAAACGTGGAGGCTCCCAGGAGCGTATTTCACATGTGCACATTTTTCCTCCAAATGCTGGAGTGTCAAACTGTTAAAGAGCTGGCACTAGGTACAGCAGTACGTGAACAATCTGCACAGCAGCTATTCAGCCTAGCTGCAGCTTTCCTTGATGAGAATATGCCCATTCCTCAAGCCTAGTTGCAAATCAGTAACTGCAGCAAGAGAAGCTGAAATTCATGAGGCAGCAAGGCAGCTGTCTCCAGAGCCTGACAGGGCACGATACAGCAGTGAGGTTTGGATCACTCTGCCTGTTGAAAGACTCCAAGTTGTCCTTCCAGACCACAGACTTTCCAGCTTTTTCAGGATCACAGAATGAGCATCCAAGGAAACTCTGTGCCCCAGTGGTACCCAAGCACCAGGGAGGCTGGGAACACATGCTCTTCATTTCTTCCCTTAATTTCTGACCTTACCCATCCACATTGGCAGGCACCTGGAAACACAATGAGATTTTGCAGGGGGGTCTGTCATGGGCAAACCCTTTGGCATTACTGGGATTAAAGCAGGGATTTTAACAGGTGAGTGCAGGGCTGGAGGCAGAAGCAGGGCAAAGGGATGTTTAACCCTTAGCACTTGCCTCCAGTTTGCATTTGCATGAACAGGAAGGGTTGACACCCACTCACCCCACAGCATGGAGATTATGGAAGCCTTTTTGGGTCCACCTGAATCCACGTCTCCTGCAAAAGGGGTCAGATCCTGAGCTCCACTGATGGCAGTAAAATTACGCTCACTTTTTACTAGTATAACTGAGATCAGAGTCCTTTCATTTACTGGTTGACTGAAGACTAGTTAACATGCCATGGCACTAAGAGGCAACCAAGAGACTTTCGTTTGCCAGCTGGTACAGGCTGGTTTTGTATCACCAGACTGTGAGCAGGGCTGTGAATCCAGCCAGTGACATGTAATCTGCCATAAATAAACTTGGCTTCCCTGCCAGCGTCAGCCAAGCAACCAGTATTTTTAATCAGTGATTTAGCATATTCTTACCATAACGGAAGCATGCAATATTGAAAAATAATTGCTTTTTTTTTTTTTTTTTCATTATTCTTTATTACTTCACTACAATTGCCAACTACTTGTCTGCAGATTGACTATTATAAAACTACATTAGTGAATGGGAGCTCGTTTGCTGCAGTTGACTTGCTTTGGGCCTCATCTAAGCCCATTAAAACATCTTTCCACTGTCTTGAGAATACTTTGGATCTGGCTCTGCCGGTACCTGAAGTGAGGCAGTGTTGTCTGGCTGAGGAAAACCCCTTCCTAGCAAACGTGCAGAGGCCAAAATCATGCCTGACATAATGCTGCTAATGCTCAAAGGACAGTGCCAGGAAAGGATTGAGCTTTTTCAGTTTAACCTTCATTGTGCATGTCCTTGGGAAGTACCAAATTGGTTAATCACAGAAACAGTAAGAAAAAAAAAAATCTCATTATAAATATTCACAAGATCACATGCAATCCAACAAATCCTGTCTAAACGAAGGAAAGTAAATTAGGAGAGGATAATGGTGGGCTGATTAAAACTTAACCCCCAGTCCCTGTGATGGGCTGACATTTGCCTGCGCTTCAGATACTGCAATGGCACAGACACCCCCTCCGGCTGCCAGTGACATTAAAGGATGAAGCTCCCTCGATTTTAGGAGGAACAGGTATGATGGGACCAACACTCCCTGGTGTTAAGCTCTGTGCAGGGGAGAAGGCCTTTGCCATACAGGGACAGCCCAGCACCCCCTGCCCACTCCCTCGTCCCTGGAGACAGGCTCTGATGTCACCCTCGCCATGGTGGGATGTAGCTGTAGGAGCACAAAACACCTCACTCCCATTCCAAGCCAGGGGAGAGTCACAATTCAATTCACATTGTTTATTTCACCCCCTGTGCACACCACTGAGCCCTGCCCAGGAAGGGTGGAAAGCCCAAATCTTGCCTGCACCAGGGCACAATGTGGGAGCACAGGGAAAACCTGCAGGCATGGGCATGGCTGTAGGCACCAGCAGCACAAGCAATGGCTCAGGATTGCTTTACCAACGCCAGAGCCGCAGAGAGCATCATTGTCTGGGTAGTGGATTTGCTTCTGAAATTCATACCTGAGAAATCTCTTTAAATATTAATGATTCCTGGGCTTTAAAGATCTGATTCCCCTTGAAATCACCCAGCCCCTTTGGTATATGCCTATACATTGTTTTTTATTGTTAATAAAAGCAAACCTTTTGGAAATTGTATCAGTAGAGCTAAATTTGCTTCAAAGACAGCAAAATAATAAAATAGGAGGAAAAAAAGAGTACCCCTCGCACTTCCTACCAAGCCCTGGTTAATTTTTCATTTACAATTATTTTCTTTGCAGCACTCTAGAGTTCAGGTAGTAACATTAAAAATTCCCTGTGCCCTCAGTTTTCCCTAATTAAAATTGACAACCCTCATTTTGAACCACAAACATAATTACCCAGTCCTCCTCGCTGACGTGATAGCTGAGGTTGTTTGTTGATAATTTATGAGCATTGGAAAAGATGAATAACAAAGCTGAGGCTCTCTGTTCAGTAAACCTCTCAGTTCCTGCCTTTGAAGTCATGAATACGCCAACAGCAGTTGAAGCTGCTCAGAGGTTGTGCAGTGCCTCTCGCCTGGTCACATCCATGGGACTTATGGTCCTACTCTGAGTGTTCGGAGCCATCTGTCTGAATTGCTTTTCTGAAGGGTTTGCAGAAATATTAGGGCAGATCCTCAGCCCCAGTTGCTTTGGGGCATGAAAACCAGCCCAGGGGATGGCTTGGGGCACCACATCACTTATGTGGGTGCCCTAGTGTTTCCCTGTACCTATCTGAAAAGACCTCTGCCACCACCCCAAGCCAGAAGCCCAGCAAAGCCTGGCTTACTTTAATGGCTCCGTGCAACATGCACCAAGGAACTCTTCCCCAAAACAGCCTGAAAAACAGTTTCCTCACACTAGAACAAAATAAACCCCATTTTTCCCCCCCAGGTTTGCCAGCATTTCCTTACCATCTACAAAACCCCCATGTCTGAGCACCCGTACAAAATCCTGACCATAATAAATAATGTTTTGTATTTAGCATTGCTTATCCAAAGATCTGCGCATGCTTGTGGCTCTCACCAGTGCCCACAGCAGCATGAAGTGTGTTTGCAGGCAGGAGATGGAAGCACGATGCAGGTAAGCATCAGAAGAATCTCATTTCTGGGACACGAAACTCAAATGCTACTTAGAGCAGAGTGGCAAAGCCTTCTCTCCAAGAAAAGCCTCTATCTTTCCTGTGTTTAAAGATGGTGAAAACATGGGGTTGTTTTGTCTATCAGCTCTTGGACAGCCCAACCTACCACAACTGTCAGGAATGTGGAGACTGGGGGGAAAAAAAAAAAATTAAAAATAGAGAAAATCAGAAGAGACTGAAGCACAGAGGGAGGATTATTAGAAATGCATGTTTAAATGAAATAGCGTGCTGAGAGCTAGGCAACATCACTGAGCAATGCAAAGTGCAAACAGACAGAGCAAAGCTATACTATTCCCTTTAAGGTCAAAGCTTTCTATAAATCCACAGTGAAAGCAATTCAAGTGCACTCTGTTCTCCCTGAGACTTTCCCCAGACCAAAGGCTGTTGTATATCTGCATCTTTAAAGAAACTGTAACTCTCTATCTGTAAAGGGCAAAAGAATCAGACATGAATTATTTGATTTCTTCTGCTGTTTATGGGATATTTAGTACATTTCATTGAATTCATGTACCCGCTCATTGCTCTTGTCTGAGCTGCAAACAGCACGCAGAGTGCCACAGCTATAAAAGGACCATTGCCTCTTGAGTTAGCAGGTTATTCTCCCTGCTAAATTACTGGAGTTAATAAATGAACATCTACCTGGGTAATTAAGACTCCCCTCCCCAGAGCTGGCCCAAGATGATCGTAATGATGTTTGGTTGGATTCAGCACAAAGTACCATCATTTTTCATCTAAGCTCTGTCCCTGCTCAAGGGTCCGTTGGGTCCAACATCAATAAATTCACTATTGCCACTGCAATGGAGGAGTTCACCCCAGCAGGGAAAATAACTGGATGGTTATTATTATTATAGTTTGCTTGCAATCCCCTAAAAGAAAGCACTTGTGCTGAAAGAAACAGACAAAAGAAGGTACAAAACTTTCAGGAATCAAACACAACACTCCTTTCTGTTTAGGCTAAAAGCATTTTGCTCTGCTTTCTGGGCTGAATGAGGTTTGTTTTTTTCCCCAAAAAATTTGTGGGCTTCAAAATGAAAGGAAAGCAAAATTAGAGATTCAAGGAAGAAAAATCAAAACAGCTTATTTTGGGAGTGTTAAAATAATGTTTTGACTTTCAGAAGAAATTTTTATATGAGCAGCTTGGTGAGGCCCAGATGAATTCTCAAAACATTTGGATATTGGCAAATCTACTGGAAAAATTTCAGCTTAAGATGCAGCCTATCTCTGCCTCTAGCCGTTATGGGGGCTTTCCTCTGACTTCAGGTTGTTCCTGACCTCTGTTTCTTCTGCTGTTTTCCCTCAGGTTACTGTTATTTCATCAATAACCTACATGAAAAATGACAAACTGCTGGAGAGCAATTAATATCTATCCATTTCCTTCTGCATTAACAAAATGCTCCATTTACAAACCAACTCTGCGTGCTAAAATCTAGACACGTGCCGTGATTGCACCCATTTGTCATCAGCCCAACCCAGTGCCTGCTCAGAGAGGGAGCGGGGACAGTGCCAGTCCCCGGGGACTTCATCCTGAACCAGGACAGGAATCTCAACCCCTGGAGAAGCCCAAAGAAAGATAACAGTGAGATTAGGGGAGCTCAGCACCACCCCAAACATGGTCTAGATGAATGAGGACTGGGGTTTTCTCTGGAGGCTTGTGAAGAGTGTAAGTTTGGACAAGCATCAGGGTGTAGCTCAATGTCCAACTTATCCATGCTATTGATCCTGTGCAGGAGAAACTACTAAAATCTGTATCAGAGCCACAGAGGAGAGATTTTTCCTTCTCAGCCAAAAACTAGGACAGGTAGAAGGTCACTGCAGATGCTTTGCTTTTCCCACCAGAGCCGGAGAGGTGCAAAGGGAGTTTCAGAGGGGTCCTGGGAAAGTTTTGGGAAAGAGGGCTTTTCTTTGTGATCCCATGCCTGCGTTGAATTAAAAAGCACAGAGGTCCTTGTGTGCACAGCTGCTGGCACCAGCACATATCACAGGTTTGCCATCAGCACAAAATCCAGCTTTTAAAAACCTCTCGTTAAAACCAACATGGGCCAGGATTTCCCCAGTCCATGCAAACAAATTACACATCTTGGCTCCTACCATATATATGAATAAAAGATCATTTCTGGGATTGTGCTGCTACTCAAATGTATATTAGTATGTTAAAAAAAAAAATAATCCCTGAACTGAAAGCACATCAAGGGAAGTAGGCAGCTGAGCTGCAAAAATTCCCACTAAGGTGTTCCTTGTTCACACTGTGGCCTAGGCAGTGACCTCCGTGCTGCTCGGGGGACCAAGCCACATGCTGCCTGACCTATCACCTATCACTTCAGCACACAGAACCTCAAATAACTATTGAAAGTTTTACCACTGGCACAGTTGTCAGAAATTTCTTTTCTTTTGAATTCATCCTGTACAGCATCTTAATTGTGCAAAATCCAAGCTACTGTTGTCCCCGGTCCTTAGGGGACATCCTGAGGGGGTCTTGAGGAAAGCAAGGCTGTTGCCACTGAGGCAGGGGTGAAACCTCAGCATCTGTTGCTTATGGACAGAAATAAGTGTTTCTGTGCTAATTAAATACATATATTTTGTTTTGCTGTGGAAGCTTAACTGTTAGTGATTTTAGCCTGTTCTCTAGTCAGCTGTGGTTTGCTTTATGCTAGTGAGATGTAAGAAAATACACTGTAGTTTTGATCTGGTATTTAAACTACTCTTACCATTTAAGCAGAGCACCTTACAGTCACCAATTACTCCTGTCTCTCTAGCCTCAGCATGAAGTAGTAAATCCCCGTCTCCAATGAAGGGTGGTGAACTGAAGCACTGGACAAGCTCAGGAGTTTGCAGAGCCAGGGGATTTTCAGCAGTGCCACTGGAGAAAACCAGGACCAAAACCCATGACTTTCAGTGGCATGGTGACCCCTCTGGTCCTGCCTGGCACCGTCGCAGAGGCTCTCTGTGCCACTGCCAGTGCAAGCCCTTGTGAAGTAGCTCCTGAATCACAGTTTACAGCCCAACATAATTAAATGAGCTGGCAGCAATTTTGCACTGTTTTATCCACAGGACTGTGAAATCCATTTTCATGACACAAGACTCGTGTGACCAGTGAGTCAGTGAAATGGGCACAAATAGCCCTTGGCCTTACCCTGTGCTGCTGATGAGAAAGGTGTGGAGAATTTGGGGCAGATCCATCTCCTGCTCTGCCCCTTCCCAGCTGGGATTTTTTTGTGCTTCTTCCTGGAGGAACCTGTTTGAGCAACACATTCTCCTCAGGGCATGTTGGGCAACCTCCTCCTGACTCACCGTGTGTAGGAGTGTGCCCAACAGCATCAATCACTCCAAGTGAAACACTTCAGTGACATCTGGAAAATTTACCTACCACCAAGGAGCTCCCTAGCCCTTCTCCTGAGCTGGGAAGACCCAAACAGGTTCTCCCAACCACAGACCATGTCATGGCATTTGCACAGCAGCCACAGATACAGAGGTGAGTGTTTTAACCAGCTTGGTCTCATTGCTAATTGTCAATGACAAACCCATCTCTCCATTTCTAACAATCCTATTCCTGCTCCTCCTGGTGCTGGTGCGAGGGTCGACATGGGAGGTTTTCACTGAGGCTGGTGTCCTCAGGAGATGCAAATTCAATGAGCTTGAGGCTCTAAGCAAACTTCTGGGGGTTGAGTTGCATTGCTTTGGGCAGTGAAGTCTGGTTCACTGTCTAAAGCAAAGCAACTCAACCCCCTTGCACCTCTGCAGTCTCCATGGACTCTGTGTTGGGGGAGGAAAGCCACACAGCACATTGGTGCTCACACTCTACCAATGGATGAGTGCAACAAGCCAACATGTGGTGCTTTTGGAGAGCGAACGGCTGTTGTAAATAACTGGCATGAAGTTTAAGGGAAGAAATAAAAAAGAAAAAAAAGAAAATAGAAAGCAATAAAAGCCCTAAAGCCACTCATCCTGTCCCATCAGGACCCCCTACCATGGGCCAGCTGACCTACCAAAGCTTGCACACCAGCATACCCCAAACTGGGGATTTTACAAATCAGTTAAAAAAAGAAAATTGCTAAAACTTTTATAATCCCAAATACCCAGGACTCACGTAGGTGGTTTTCTCTAATTGGTAAGTGACCTCCCCACTCCTGTCCAGGCAAGGGGGACATCTGGTGTGTCCCTCCAGTGGGAGACCCATCACAGCCAGCCCAGTGCCAGGGACTGAGCTGGGGAGTATGGCAGTGAGGAGATTAGAGCAATTTGGACCTGTCACTTTGATGCACAGAATTTTACTTTGTGGTCACTGGCCTGTCTTCCAGTAAATAAATAAAATTGGAGATGGTTTTCTTTACCCGATGGGATTTCTTGGGCTACAATTAGCATCAGAGAAGATTTTAAAATGCAGGAGTGTAAATTTATAGACATAGATGTCAGAAAGGGAAAAAACTCAGCCCTTAAATTACCAGTGTCTTTGGCTGTTCAGTGCTGATAGGAAACCACAGAAGACAGTGCTGGCAGTGCTGCTGTCTGTGTCCTCATAATGACTGAAATAGGATAATATACATACTACAAGTAAAACTGAACATAACCTAATCTTCACAGTTATAATTTCCTTGAAGATCTACACAGGTTAGACTTTCTATATAATTAAATCTATAGATTGCCTTTGAATGCTTACCTTGCAATTCCTTGAGCTCTGATGAAAAGTATGCTGTTCGCACTGACAAGATTTATTGCATCTAGCACTCTATATTATAGCTGCTCTGCTAACCACAATAAACAAGATATGAAAAGCAATCATACAGATAATGCCATGGAGGAACAAGCAGCAGCTTTGTCTTTAACCCTTTCACCTACCTCCACGCTGGGAACTCTGGTCAACATTTCTGCAGCACCACCCAACATTAATGGATTAAGGGGTTTGTTTCTATAGTAATAGACTGGGGGCGCGGGTTTATTTCCCCCCATTTCTAAGGCAGTGGTATTGTTGGGAGAGCTGAGTTTCTCTGTTGCTATCAAAGGGCACAGCCCATGGCTGGAGGGAAAATAACTAAGTAGAGGCAGGCCAACTGCTGTGGTGGGTGCTAGTTAGGAGTGACAGGGCAGGACTGCAGCTGTCCCAATGGGAATTGAGCTTTGCAGTACTTCAACCCACACTTAAAGCCTGATTGTTTCTGGATTTAGCCTCCCTTCCCAAAGGCTGGAGGGAGGTCCCAACAGGGCTGGGACATCCCATCACTGCTCTGGGCTCAGCCTCAGTGCCCAGCAAGACATTGTCAGCTCAGGACACAGTAATTTCGTTACTAATGTTTTGCATCACAGAAGCCTAGATTTGACCCTGGAGACTTATAAACATTATTTAAAGGGCAAATCTCCATAGGAAGGTCAAGTGGAGATGTATAATCAAGTCAGCTCACAAATGGAATGTGTCTCTCGCTGCCCACAAGCCTGAGAATATTTCTCTCCCCCCCACCTTATTTTTCCCCTTTAAGTCTTCACTAGATCTAGAAAGAAACACCCCAGAGGCCAGAGCAGCAACCAAAGATTTTTATCATTGCTACTCTTGCCTATTTGTTGCCTTTCCCATTCATGCAGCGTAAACAATGAGCATGTATTCCTTGCACCTAATCAAATAAATAAAGCCTTGCTAAACATTAGCACACATGAGGATGAGGAAGCAAGCAGTCACTTGTCTTCTGCCTTACACATGGAAAACACTGGCCATTTCAACCCAGAGGAATGAGAAATGCTCCACGAGTAGGAATTCACTGCTCTATTACAGTATTTTCTGCTCCAAAATTCAGTTAACCATTTACAAACAGGATGGAGATGGCAGAGGTGTGTTATTACTCCTTGCATGGGAGAAATTGATTTCCTTTCTTTCCTGCCCACTTTTTTTTACAGTTTCAAGTCTGTCTCCAGACAGAGAGAAGCTAACATAGACCTTGTCCACACAGAAGCACCCCAGTATAATAAATTCCTTGTAAGTGATGCCAAAATTGGGCAATGGCAGGAAAGGGGGCAGCAAGGTCTTGGGTTTAAGAAGAGACCACGTTGTTCTAGCAAGGGTAGAAAAATTAAAATATGCTGGAAATAAATGTAAAAATAGACTGGGGTCTGCAGTCCAAACAGTGTATATTTAGTAGTTGTGATGGGAAAGAGCAGAACATTCCTGGAAAATGTTCAAAAAGCATCCAAGGAAGATTAAAAGATTTCCAAGCAGAGGTTTTTTTTCAAGGCAGGTTGCTATGGGTGCTGGGAAGGGTGTTAATCTCTGACCCTCATAACAAAATATGTCCCCCAAAAGCTATTTTTCCAGGAACTGCAAAGAGGACTTTAGTTCTGGAAACCCTGAAGAAACAAGTAGTTTGGTACACAGGACCCTGCCATAACACAGGGCCTCCAGCACTAGTGACAGCCCTGGGAAGGCCCAGGAGAAGTGACCTAACCCTTTCCTCAGGCTGTCAGTCAGGAAAAACACTTCTGACAAACCTTATCCAGGCTGTCCTGAGGAGTTTCTCAAGATAGAGAAGTACATGAAGAGAAGGTGAAAGGCATGGCAGGTCTCCGAGAGCCCATCAAGAGCTGTCAGTACCCAAACTTTTACTTTTACAGTCATGGTTCCCTATGTCATAAGCTGAACCTGTTGATCTTTGCCTCAGCACACACAAAAAAAAAAATCTATATTCTGATATTAAAAGTTGATCGGAGACCATATGTGACTTTGGACTGCTCAGGGATGGTAAATGCAGGGCACATTTGATGCTTCATATCAGGCATGGACACTGGTATCACTTGCTGTGGAGATGTCTGAGCTGTTCGCTTAGCCCTGCCCCACCGTGGCAGAAGGCTCCAAGCTTGGATCCAAGATAAAACTTACGTGATAAGAAAGAGCCTGTGCTGCAGCCAAGGAAAGATAGAAACTCAGGACATCCTGCTTGGGAAAAGAGCCCAAAATTATCAGCAGGAAAATCATAGAATCCTTTGGATTGGAAGGGACCTTAAAGATCATCTAGTTCCTTCTAGTTCAGTGACCTTCTATGGCAAATGTTTGCATCAATGGGTTTACCAGAGTTACTGTAAATACTCCAGAAAGCAGCTGATCTCACAGAACAGGCAGACAAAATAAAGTTTTGTTCTTGTAGCCCAAGGAATGAAAAAAATCAGCCACCAGGAAACAGCAGTGAAGTAAAGCCAATGTTTGCAGAAGTGCGTGTGCCTATTTGACCAAAGTGCTCCCACAAGCATCTGTCCAGGACACAAAAGCACTGATCACTGTCACCAGGTATAGGGGTTTAGTCTATTTGTAATTTAATAGAAGAATTTCACAGAGGTTTCTGCCTTATTGATTTTGCCTAATGGAACAAGCTCATTTCCTAGGGGCAATATGTACTCCAGTCTGTGCAACACACATAAAGGGCAGGAGAGATCCTCCGCTCCTATTCTAGCAGGCTGTCAGCATTTAATTAATCTGAGAGCTGCAGGGCAGATTCTTAGTGCAACAAAAAAAAAAAAAGAGCTAAAGACAAAACATCAATTTATGCTCCGAATGCCCCAGTGCATTATCATCATACTCTCAGAGCGTTTAAACTGGAGGCTACAAGGCTGGACTGCCAGTAGCACTTGAATGCCTGTCAGATTTTCCCCCTTTAAGGCCTCTGCCAGATACTCTTTATCCTTTGTAACATCAAATGCTTTCAGTAGGAGGTTCTCTTTGATGCCGATTTACTCTCTGATTCTCCAGGCATAGATAAATGAAGGTTTCCTTTATATTTGGAAGTGTAATGAAAGTACATGGTGTTTCTTTATCTGCAGTCACGCACAGCACAGAGCTGGGCAGGTTCCTCAGGAGCATCCCAATGCACACCAGCTCCTCTATCATTCCTGAATGCCATCACCAGGCATATACGTGTGTCATCCCAGAACCCTAATACAGCCTGCATGGGTGATGGGGTACAGAATACAACAAAGCCTTTTTTTGGCTCTGCACACGTTTCACTGCCTTTGACACTGCAGACCAATTGGGTCAGCTACTGAACACCATCTTATTTTAGCAGCTTTGGAGCTAAATTCAGAATGCTAACCTTTAAAAAGTTATTTCTGCTTTGGTTTTGGTTATAGGTTTTGCTCCCTAGCAATGCTGCACACTGTCAATTGCTTTGCTGCCCTAGTCTCTCCTTTTCTTACCATCCCTGCAAATAAGTCCCCTCCATACAGATATCACTGGTAAACATCACCTGTTTGGTTCACTGCAAGTTATCCAGCTAAAAACCAATTTTTGAAAGAAAATATTTCATAAATTATAACACTTTATGTATGCTGGAACAAAGCTAACACCTTCATACGCTGCCAGGAAACCATGCAGGAGATTGGGTCAACATTTTGAGAACTATCCAGTAATTTGAGATCTCAGGGAACCCCCTCCCAGATGCACAGCGCTCTTTGCAAGTAGCATTGGCCAACAGAAGTGGAGGAGGAAAAATCTTGACAGGGACACTGTGTTGCCCAAATCTCCTGTTTCTCTGTCAGTCTGAGCACAGAGTATATGGAAAACAGTAGGCAACCACCTTTGAGGAGGTATTAACCAAAAGAGGAGAAAAGACCTATCACAATACAACTTTGGTTTCAATCTCCCTGACTTGACAGGGAATACATAATTTAGGGCTGAGTCCAGGAAACAAATGATTTTGCAGCCTGACATGGCATACTCCTCATTTAGATGACAACAAGCCTTTTTCTGGCACAAGATGCAGACCAGACTTGACACTAGTAGTTGATTCACTGAGAAAAATGGGTGTTGATTGACTTGGCTTCCTCCAAACACATTGCTACCCAGAGACTAAAGACCACATGGTGAGGATGTACGAAATGGCTGGATTTTATGGGAGTATCTCTCAGCTGCCAAGCAACAAAGAAGGAAAGTTGTTGCCTTTGGTGTTTTCAGACTTGTTTGCCCCTTTCTAGACTTTCAGAACTGGGAGATGGGAGAGGGTTTTTTAGCCTTTTTAAAAATGTGATAGCAAAACCTATCTCTACACTGCTGAAGGGAGGTCAGAAGAGGTGTTTGGACTCTGCAAGCTCAGTTCTCCCTTGTCTGGGATTTTGTCATTGCTACATGTTCCTCAACAAGAAGTCTTCACACTTGGCACTGGGAGAAATGGGGCAGAATGAGGGACCCACATACAGGAAAAGGCAGAAGGACAACACGTAAGTACAGTCTGTGTCATTACAAGAGTTCTTTGGTACAAGACTAGGGTTTTTTTCCCCTTCTCATTTCAGGAGAAGCTTAATTGGACTGTAAGGGCTTTACTTGTGCTAAAACATTAGCCTGAATGGTGATTTATGTACAGTAAGAGAAGACATGCTAAGGCCAACAATTGCCAATAAAAGTTTATCCATGGAGGTTCAAGGGTGAATGAGCTGTTGAAGGAGTTCAACCAAGTTGTGCTTTTTGGAATGTTTTTGTGTAGCCAAAACACCCTGTAGGTGTACCTAAGAGATCTTGGCCAAGAAGCAGCACAGATCTTGGGGATCTTGGGAGCATGAGCCATAAGCAACCAGATCTTTGTCTTCTGGCCACCAGTTTGGGACAGGCCACTTTGTTTTATGCTCTGTATGATGAAGACAGTAAGAACCAGCATGCTTCAGAGAAGTGGGTAGATAACTGATACACCTCTGTCAGGGCAAAGGTGATACCCAACAGGGCTGCCACCATCCCAGTTAAAGTATCATGAAACAGCAAGGAGTTCCTGATGTATCCCAAAACCCTTCTGCTTTATAATTCCATCAGCACTGATGGAATAAATAATGGTTAAAACAGAATATTGGGTGCCTGATTTTTAGCTCTTACATTAAAAGTGGATGCAGCAAGTGGGGAAGTGTGTAGGAAGGTGCCCTACCCCTTAGCAAATTCTCTGCCATCCATCTGCCTTCCCACGTGTTAAATCCTGGAGACGCCACTGGCGTGCAGATAACTGGATGTTGGATTGCAGCCAGCCCTGCACAAGTAAAGGCACATTCAGGCCCAAGATGTTTTCTGGCATTAGTATCAAGCTTCCTTTCTAGCAAGTAAAGATGCTTAAAGGGCATTATAATAGCTGCCTGAATATCAGAGACACTCCCATTGCTGTTTGATTTCTTCGTGCAACAACGCGTGGTCAGATTCACACAAGGTTTGCAAAGGATCAAATCTGCTCTTTTCAGAGACAGCTGGGAATACCCCTGGAAAAATGTGAAAAACACAGCATGTGTTGGGACCGGTGCCTCTCCCTCATTATTCCATGTAAATACAAGCAATCTGACCCCTCCAAAGAGACTTTGCGTTTCTCAGAAAATGACCATCTGTCAGGCAACAAGGGGCGCTCATTATTTAAATTAAGAATCCATTCCCTGCTGCCATTTTCGCTCACATCTCATTATAGCATGGTCTCTCAAACACCCCATTCCCCTAGCACGATGAGCTGAGACCACAACTAACCCCCACCTTTCCCAGCAGCTATCACCCATAAAGACTCAACTAAAGGATGCCACAATTTGTGGGCCAGGAGAGCTCTGGAGCTGTCATCCATGGATGTCACACAAATCAGAAAATATACACAGAGCCCCATAAACTAACTCTGTAATAGTGACTTTTAACATCTCATTATGAAGTCTAAGTTTTCTTGAGGGGCGTGGGTATGAGTGGTGGGGCCACAGAGACCCATCCACAGGCTAGGGCTGGCAGGAGCTGCCCTTGAGGGCTCTTTGGGCTGCTGCTGCTCCTCAACATTTCCAAATAACCTGCACTTGCTGAGGGGAAGGAGGTGAGGCCACCCAGATATCAGGAGTCATCATCTGTGAACCACAGCACCACCTTATACAGTTGCAGAAGTGTAGGGATGGGGAAATGTCAGCAAACCCCAGTTTCCCTGCACAGCTCTATTGTTTTCACAATATTTGCTGCTGAAAAAGAAAGATCTGGGAGAATTTTTCTTGCTAGTTCTTGTTAATCAAGAGGCTTCTCCCCTGTCCCCACTCCCCCCATCAGGTCAAAAGAATCATGTCAACAAATCCTCAGTGTGACATGATTTGCTGAACGTCACTTGTCACAGGGCTGCACAGCTCAGGGAAATGTAAACAACAAACCAGAGCAGGGATCAGGCCACAGTGCTAACAGACATCCGTGGCTTCATGGCTCTGCCTCGGGCTCTCTGCAGGCAGCCCCCTTCCCTCTCCAGGCCTTGGTTCCTGGCTAGACAATACAGAGAAGCCCTATTTCTCATGGTCTGGGGGAAGGTAAGTAAATTAAAGGCTATAACATACCCAGAGACTTCAGTGGTGTAAATAAGTGAGACTGGTATTAGAAATACCCAATTCCTGCTTAGCCGGTGGAGTAGGTCCAGCTTTTAACAGGCTGCTGTCTCCATCACAAAATACCCAGAGATTTAGTGGGTATGAAAGTGTCTGACTTCCCTGCGGCGTGAA
This sequence comes from Podargus strigoides, assembly GCA_028020825.1. Classification (NCBI taxonomy): domain Eukaryota; kingdom Metazoa; phylum Chordata; class Aves; order Caprimulgiformes; family Podargidae; genus Podargus; species Podargus strigoides. The sequence goes on along the minus strand of CM051632.1, from coordinate 15,653,786 downwards.
AGACAGCAGGGGGAAGCTCGTGCCAACCACGATTAGAAAGCACTGGGGTTTGGGTTGACAACTGCGCCTCGTCTAGAGGTACTATGCGAATTAAGAACTCTTTGCTAGAGGCAAGTTGCATGGCCAGACACCGGAAAGGATTGTGAAGTACTTGTATTCTCTGCTGGAAAGAGCTTTGGGAGTGCAAACTATTTATTAAACAATAAAACCCATCAAACTGCTTTTAATATTTTATGTGAGGGGAAATGCATTTATTATTTTTAATAAGGCAAATTTTAAACATCTTTGGAGGAACAGGAAAGGGAGAATCTATGCTTATTTTGAACAGATCCACAAGCAATCCCAGCCTGTGTTTATTATAGATATTGTCACATTGCAAGATGCAAAAATAAGAGTCAACAAAGCACAGCCTGTTGTGTTGAATTGCTTTATACTCTAAAAAAAGCCAAAAGGGAGGGGGAGCTTTAAGAATGCTGAAATGACATCAGCTCTTCTCTTGATCAAAATCAAGACCAAACAAGTAGAAGTATGTGATCTTCCCAAGTACTGAATGCCAAGTGACCCCATACCAGGAAATTCTGAGAGCTGCATTATAGATTGAGCCTGACATTTATCAAGGAGAAGCAAAGAAACATTTAGTGAATGTGTAGAGGTTGGCTGGAGCTGGTAAGAGGTGACCATGAAGAAGATTGGTCAAACGCTAGCATAGCTGTGCAGCTCAAGAACATGAGAAAAAAATCCCATTAAATGTGACTAATCAAAGATTTGGAGGGGAATGGTCTCCTACTGCTTGCTGTTTGCCTCTGGCATGGCTTTTTCAGGCTGCTGAATGTTTTTGAAGCTTTGCATCCTGGTCGTTTGTGTGTTTGGTGTCTCGCCACAAAAGCACCCTCTGCTTGAGCTTGTTCCTGCTGCTGCCAGCTACATTCCAGGGGAAAACAAGCAAGCAAACAAAAAAAATCTCTGGTGCAAATTTAGGAGAGCTGGACAAAAGCCACAGAGCTCATCTCTGAACCACTCTTCAAAAGAAACTAGTTGAAAGTAAACCAGAGGCTGTCTATCATCCAAGAACAGGGATGGAAAAAGCATCCTAGAGACATCCAGTGCAAGCAGTCACTTCAAGAGATGGGCAAGTATTGATAGGAGAATATGGCACTTTGTGCCTTCCCTCTGAAAGTCTTTATTTCTATCACAATATGCTTGTCCCCAGGGCCTGCCTCTAGGAATAGGCTGTGCAAGGTACCAAAAAGCCCCAGCTCCACATACAAACAAGGATTTAGTTGTTTCTTGATGGCCCAGATAGCCCACAAATGGAAAGCCAGAGGATAAAGCCATGCTGAAGATCAGTGATTTCTATTGCACAAACAGAAACATAACCCTAAAAAAACCCAGATCTTGTGTTTTGTACTGGAAAAGCCTCAGCTTAATTACTATGTCTAGCTGGGTATCACACAGCAAAGCCAACACAACAGGTACAGAGGAAAACAATGACAGCCTGGGAAATGGGCGGATGAACCATTCAGACTGAATGAACTGGGACTGTTCAGCAGGAAAAAAGAGCAAGAGAGGAACATGATGAGCATTTCTCCATGTGGATCTGAGCATCTCCAGGAAGCAGAAAACAAGGGGAAACTGAAGAGCAAGATGGGGTCAGGTGTGACACAGTGGGGGCTCAGCAGTGCCCAACCCACAGCTCACAAGACCATGGGACATCGTTCACAGAGCACACAGCCCTGCAAGACTGCAGCACACACCCACACTACGCCCACTGTTTGGTACCAGTGTCACCCTCAAGAGGCCAGCTCTGCAAACAGGGACAAGTGAGCTTTGACATCTCCCCACTCACCCACCCATCTCATGGCCACAGCTCCTCTTTTCCCGTGGGGCTGGAGAGGAATGTCTGGGTCAGTCTATATCTATGTCCCTTAGGACTCATAACTTTCTCCTGCTTCTTTGAGTTCACATTTAGAGAAGCAACACTTTACACCTCCCAGCCAGCACAGCACCTTCACTACCAAATTACTGCTTAAATGAGAATTCAAAGGAACATTTAAAAATTTCATCAATGCCACTTGGACATATGCCTTCAGGCTGTTTATCTTTAAATGAGATGTCACATGTAATTTAGTGGCTATATTAAGTATTGTTTTTCACTTCTAGCTGCATTGCTGTGGGCAGCTCTGTATCAGTGCACACCTTCATTCTTCATTAGGAGAGATAAATGAAAATGGCATCATTTTTCTGAATTAAAGTCCAAATATCTGACATGTCAATACCATCTAATGGAACAAAGCACTACAGATTCCTAGAGCAGGTGTTTAATTTGCATGTTATTACTGACAAGCAAGATTAATGCTTTGCTAAATACTTATGCTGCAATAACAAGAAAAGCAGAGGGGGGCATTATACTTAAAATGGCAAACAAGGACAAAATATTGTAAGTTCCTTTTGCTCCTCAAGTGGTTGTGTCATTGCAACAGAACTGAAGTCTTACAGCTTTGGTATTTCTTTAAAAAATTGCTTCCCTCCTCCCCACCCCAAAAAAAAGAAAAGGCAGCCTGTGGAATAAGGTCCTCAGACTGTAGAAATTTATATTTTAATAATAACAAGGAGGTGCTGTACTAGGTATGCTTTGCTGTGACTTTTAGGAGACAACAGCTCTCCCTGCCTTTGCTGCCAAACAAGCTCAGAGGAAGCTTTCCTTTCTGTGCCTCAGTTTTTCTGGCTGTGAAATGGGGGCAGCGATGACAACCTTCTTTTCTAAATCCCTTTAAAATACAATGTAAAGGTGCTACGTGCAAATCAAGTTTTCCTGTAGATTTTCATAACAGGAGATTGCTTAGTTTTTTATTGCAGGCTGCTGGGAAGGCTCTGCTTTCAAATTTCATGGACACTTGGACTTGTCCCTCTGCAAGCTCTGAGTTGAGCAGCAGAAGGTAGGCAGAAGAGGTAAACCAGAGAGCCCTGAGCAGCCAGGGGCAGTGGGGAGCTTTGGGAAGCCCGAGCCCCACATTGCCCAGCCAGGCAGCAGGACAGGGAGAGCCCCAGCAGCACAGGCTGCCCTGAGCCCAGCTCACAGGCTGCCAGCACAGTGCAAAGCCCCAAACCAGCCCAACATCACATCCACTGGTATAGTTTAAGGCTTCAACAGCATGAAATGAAAACACATCACCTTTTCCATTACCTCCTCTTATGCTGCAGAGACACAAGCCTCAGAAAAGCCCTTTTCATAGTCTGCAACACCTTAAAATACACCAGATGGGCCCATGGCCATTTAGGGTAGTGATGTGGATGCCTCGTGCCTCAGTTTCCCCATTTTATCCCTAGCAATGCAGATGCCCCTCTCACTCCATCCAAACAGCAAACCAGCAGTGCAAAGGTCTCTGGAAGCCCCTGCACACACTGAACCCCTGCAGAGCAAAACATGCCTCATTTATCCTCAGCTCCAGCTTGCAGCCACCCCGCACCCTGTCCTCAGGAAGAAGGATACCTGAATTTCCTGAACTTTGTTTTCATTAATGCTTCTGTGACTGTTCTTTGCCAGGGAGTCAATAAACACTTAAGCTGTTTAAGGTCTATTATGGGCAAGATGCAAGAGTTAATTAGATGAGGAATTTCTCAGTCATTAAGATGGGTTTCCTTGCAAGGCAGGGGGTTGTCACAGAGGGCAGGATGACAGCAGAAGTGGTACCTTAAACCCACTAAATAGGTCAGGAGCCACCCAGGGCAGCTGACTGGCTCCAGGTCCTTTGCCAGTATGGACAGGAGATGCTGGCAGCACAGCCAGCATGGAGAGTAGGTGGTGTTCAGGGAGGGTTAGAAAGCCATTTTCCAACCCCATGCTGCATCTTGCACAGTTCATGCCAGTCAGAAATCCCATAAATTCTCCCTACAGCCTGAAGCTAAAGCTGTGGAATGGCAGTGATGCTTTTGGTGGGAACAGGGATGCTCCACTGCCTCAACCCTTCCTTCAGCTGGGAGGACTTGCTCAGGGAAACAGAGTTTAAGCCTCATCCCTGAGGCACTCTGCCCTCAGGATGTTTCTTTCTAGACCATAAGATGGCTCTCAACAGACTGTTTTCTATGTATACATAATAGCACAATATCACAGGAATCCAAACTGCTTCTGAAATAATAACGATAAAAAAGAGAAACAGAAAGGCAATTAAATCACAGCTCAGGGTCATTTGCTTTACAGGAACTCTTTGCTCTGCAAAGACATGCCACAAAAGTTCAACAGGATCTTCCTGCCACCACGTGAACCTGGAGTTTCTGTCCCAGCTTCAGAAGAGTTTCTCTGGGTTTGTCCAAGCATCATTTTGACAAGGACAGTGGGAAACACACTTGTTTTCAGTTTGCAAAGCTGTATAAATTCACACACACTGGATATCTGGCTCCTATTCACTGCTGACCAAAGTGCAACACCTGTGCACCATCAGATGTAGCACAGCTATAGGATGGTGCTCAAGTAGAAAAGCTACTTCCCATCCCAGAGCAAACTGAAATCAGTAGGTCAGACCCTTTCCTTGGCACAAGCCAGAAAAGCCCTGTTATATTTGGGCTAACAGAAGACAACGAAGCCAGGAACGATCTGGGCCCAGGGGTAACACCAGCAGCTGCAATGGCAGGGTGGCAGCAGGGTACATGCTGTAACAGTTTTAGTTCATCACAAACACAAAGCACCTTTACAGATAAAAGTTTAGGTGCAAACCAAGCCCAAGAAAGGCAAGGATCATTTCGGAGCAGCTCACTGGTCACACCTGCACTCAGAAGTTTTAGCAGTGGTGCAGGCAAGCAGAGCCCTCCCTGCCACAGGATGTGTTTGCTGGAGAAGGATGAGGTGCTGCCACATGCAAAAGGCTCCTCTGCCCTTCTGAGTCACCCACTGCTGTCACAGCCATGTTCCCCTTCCACTCTCAGCCCTGTTCCTCTGTGGTCCACACCATCACTTGTGCAATGCCTTATAGATGCAGAGATGTATATTATCCAGTTGCCCTTGAACTATGGCTTTAATCATTTGGGGTCTCGTTTTCCCCTGGTACCCATGTGGATAACAGCAGAGTCATGGGATCACAAGAAGGACTTGGGCTTTTCAGTGCCTCACCACAGTGCACTTTTAGGATTTTTATAACCTCATCTTCTATTCATTTTTCCATGAAAAGACTTTTATTGCTTTGGAGACAACAAAATAAAGGCTACTATTCCCTGGCTGTCAGGTTAATGATTCAGAACGAGCCTGCATGCATTGAGGAAAATAAGTTCAAGGAGCAAAACCAGCATTAATTGCAAATAAAAAACGAGACTGATGTTCACATTCATTAGCCACCCTGTCCACAGCACAGTGATGCTTCAGCATCCCTGGGAACCACTGCCACCACCAAACCAGCACCCTCAGACCAAGGGAGCCCAGGCCAGCAGGCTGACATGCAGCACATCTGTGTGATCAGGGCTCCCAGACCAAACCCCATCTCATAAACCAGGCAAGGGAACTAAGCTGCTGGGACTGATGAAACTGAGGCCAGAGGGGGAGACTCCAAGTTACCACCTACAACAAAGTCCTTCCAAGGCTTTTGAAAGTCTCTGACTCATCAGGAGAGTCCCATCAGAAATAGCTGTTACTGCATAGGGACACTGAGGCTTGGACAAGGAGCAGCTAAGGGCACTGCTGCTTATAGCTGTGCTAAGGGACATATCCTGAGGTCACACGCAGCCAGGTCCACACAGCCCAGCTCTGAACACTTCTCCATGTGGCCACCAAACCAGGGGGACATCCTGCCTCCCCCTCCCACCTAGGCCATCCATCACATGAGGCAGATGCTCACCCCAGACACCATCTGCTTACAAGCCTGGCACCAGATTTCCAGGTCCTCAGCGAGGTATTCAAACACACTGAGCTCTCCTGCAGTTTCTTACATTCAATAACTTTATTTTTAAGAAATAGTCCTCACCTGGTATCTCCTTGGATCAGCTTAAGGGTACAGCTCCACAACCAATTTTGCCATCAGGATACAAATCTTTCGTATTATCATGCAGCATTGACTCAGCTTGCTTCCACCTTCAGCCATGCTGTGTGCCCCTGATTTTAGGAGCTGCCCCTCATTTATACCTGCCCAGCCCAGGGTTGTCAGGTGTAGAGCTAAACTCTGTAATGAGCTCATCCCTCCTTCTGGGCAGCTAACAGCAAATTGGGTGAAGGTGTGGGGGGATTGTTGGCCCTGAAGTGATGAATGGAGCTGAGGGCACGCAGGACTGCAGGGAGATGCAACCCTGGCAGCACAGCTTTGCTGCATGAGTCTCAGGAAAGATTGGTCCAGGGGATTTGTCCCTGATTAGAACTGTTAACATTTGCTTTATGAAAAGTCAGTCTTGTATTCCTGGAAAGGAACCTCAGTCAATAAACAGCTCCTTCAGCTGCTCCTCTGCAGCAGCCGGTGCATCGCAGCCTGCGGGCTGGCACTTGGAGTCATTAAATAAAGTACAAACCCGTGTTGCTGTGCTCCTGCTGCATTGTATATCATAGAAAAAATGAAGAAAAAAAGCCCCAACATTAATTACTATTGATTTAAATAAATGTGTTCATGTTATCAGATGGCAGCAACAAATGGCCAGGGACACGGAAGCCACTTCTCAGAAGGTGTGTGAGTGGCTGCTGACAAGTGGGGCTGCACTGAGGGTCAGCAGAAACCCAGAGACAAATGGGGACATTTCAGTCTCTTAGCCCTAATGAAAACTGAGCTACTTAACATGATCAAAAACTTCAGTGTCTCCAGCCTGTTTCTGTCTTGAATGTTTGCTTTCAGCAATTGCTTTGATATTTGGAAAGGTAAAAATGATTTTACCAAAAGCCCTCCTGGGCTGCAGCACTGACCAGAGCCCCTTCACCATCTTCCCTCCAGCCCTGAGCCACACACAGTGCACAAATCCTGCTGCACTGGGAGAGTTTCCTGCATCCCCCTGCCCACCTCATCCCCCGGACCTGGGGGGTGGCCAGGGGCCACAAATCTAAATCCTTCATTGCCAAATGTGGCCAATTTGTCCGGAGCTAATTTGGTTCCTTCCCATTTGGGGTTTGCTGTTACTGGTGTGTTTTGAAGTCCTGACACTAAAGGAGCCCTTTTTTTTTGGGGTGGGAGGGGATGAGAAATGAGGCTTCTGGCACTACCCCAGGGGTGGTGGGTGGCAATTTGTCATCTCCTGTGAGGGGGTGGGGGGCAGGACAGACCCATCATGTGTTCCTGCCACCAGCAAGCAAATGGGCTGATCTCCACTGATGATGGAAAAGACCAAGCTTGAGGCACTGAGATAGGTTTTACTCCACTGGTAAGCCACAGAAATGAAAGAAATTACCCAACATGATGAATTGGGCCATAATGTTGCAGCCACAAGTGCAGTCAATGCCCCTGTTTTGGAGATGTGCCACCTTCACACTACAAACCTCAGCCAGCCCAGCTGTGCTCAGGTCAGGTTGTCTACAGATCCTCAGCTCTGGTGCAGGTTTGCCCAAAGATCAAAAAAAATGGCTATTTTAGGGACTCTCCTCCAGCAGGGAATATTTTACAGGCCTAGTGTTGTATGGGTCAATGGCTGGGTTGTTTTCAGCATAAAACCTAGCAGTGTTCAATGGTTTGTACACAGCAAGACTTGAAAATAGGGGCAAATCTGTATTAAGTGGCTTCTCTTAAACTGACAACATGGAACCAGGCTTTGGTTCTGCAATGCCTCTTCCCAGGAATAACTTATTACCACGGAAATCCTGAAATATCCATAGCAGCTTTAGAAAGTACTTGTAAGGACCATGGCCATAGTTAACACTTGTGTTTTCAACTTAGGGCAAGACTTTCTGGCCAACAAGTTTGATATGTGGTTGCCTTGGGTCCTTATTTCAGCAGTGTTATAGAATATGAGCTGTGCATCATTTAATAGCCTGATAAGAGCCTGATGTAGGCACAATTTATGTTGCCCAAACACTAGAGTTCCTTCCAGATAAAGTGTAGTTACTCTTTGGAGCACAAACCGTGGAGCTGATCACTCCTGGCGCAGTGATTTACGCTGCTGGATTTCTCCCTGGAGCTCTGATGTCAGGGTGCTGGTGGCTGCAGGAGACACTTTGGTTGCCATCAGTCATTTGCAGTAGAGGAAGAAAAAAAAAAAAAAGAGCATGGTAATTAATTCTGCAGCTTCAGTTGTGGTTTTACTTTATTTATTAGTAATTATGGACTGAGAAAAAGGAAAAGATAGCACGTAGGCTCTATCTAAATAACTCCTTTGCCCACCACTGCGCCCATGCTATAATCTGCAGGGCTGTCTGCGCTCTCAGAGTAAACTCTTTAAAGATTTAATCAAACAAATTAATCCCCTACCTCGCCTGTTCCCTCATAGCTGTCATTCAGGAGGCAGCTTATTTTCTGATTTCTAAGAGCCCAATTTCTGCCGAGTGCAATTTTAAATGAAACAGTCCTTAAAAAACGGCCAGATAAAAGATTTGCTCCGAAACCCCCAGTTTATATCCTGGTGTTTGCTGTATATGAAATTGAGATCCATTTAAATTCCACACCACACCATCGAGCTCTGCGAAAGGCGGGGGCTGCTCGGAGCTATTAGTGGGAGCGACGGGGTTTAGCAGGATGGGGCTCTCCTCCCGGCCCCACCGCTGCCTGCTCTGAGCTCGGCCAACTCATTTACACACTCTGCGCTGCTTAGTCATCTGTAAAATTAGTGTATTACTCTGCACCTACCTCCAAGAGATATCACAAAGGTCACTGTTTGCAAAATACTTGGAGATCTTCGGGGGGAACACACCTTACGTCACGTCCGCTGGTTTCCCAGCAGCACCCTGAGCTGGATCCTGCACATCCCTGAGCCTGGAGGAAGGGACCCCACTGTCCTGGGGTGAGCTGCTTCTGGACCAGGGCCACCAGCCGAGATGGGTATTTTTCAGGTCTGGTAACAAAATACTGCATCTTGGAAACTAAGCTGAACCACCTCTGTGAACACTTCTGTGGCTTAAGTCGTGATTTGACCTATTTTACACCTGAAATAACAAAATAAATAGCCCGGTGACTGCTGGAACTCCACAATGTTCATCTTGTGAATGTGAATGGAACTGAAAAACCTTCAATTGGTTCTGCCAGCCATTTCCCCTGGAAACACGCCCTGTCCTACAGCCTACACGAGTTCTGCCTGAGTCACTGATGGAGACTGGCACGTGGCTGTTGAGCCATGACATAGCTCTTTTACCCAGTTTAGGATCTTCTCTGCAAAGAGATGCCAACATCTGCTAGTAGGTAGAAGTGACTACAAATAGCTTTATACAAAAAAATTAAATTTAATTTTTTGTGCTTCAGGATCTTTCAGCCTTTTCATTACAGCTGCGCCAGAAAGTGATGCTGAGAGAGATGAACTGGAGATGCCTCTGGTCTAACACTGTCCCCAGTTCAGCCTGCTCACCCAGCCTTTTGCCAGCACCAAAGTGGTCAAAGGAGCTGGTGCACTGCAAGCAATGACTTCTCCGGATCAGATTTAGGGGCTGAAGCACATGAGGCAAAAGGAAGGAATTGGGATTAAACCAATTTAAAAAACCTTTACAACACAAAGATGGGGAATGGTTGGCACTGTGCTGAGTGCTCTCACTGATCTCCAGCGTGGGTGCCTAGAAAACAGGCTGCTGGAGAAGTGAGTTAATAGAGCCACTGCTGTATTCTCATTTACTGCCTTTTCTTCCATGCCTTAAAGGCAGTTGCTGACATTCTTAAATCCTGAGGGTTGCTCTTGGGACAGTGTTACACCACTATGATATCTTTTTGGCCCAGCTTCTCCAGAGCGTGGGCAAGAACAAGACAACTTTCTAAGTGCAGAAATCCTGAGACAGAGGTTAAAACCAAGTACAGCAACACTGGCACACACCTACACACACCTCTCCATCACCTGGAGAAGCAACAGTACACATATAAAACCCCTCAGCCCAACAAACTGTGGTGCATTTAAGATCTAACCCCACAAATAGAAAAGCAGTGCCAGTGAAAGCAGGCATGAATCTGCTGCCCAAAGCCTCGGGGCTAAGCCCCATGTTGGGGCTGAATGCCATCTACCTGCCCCAAGGCACAGGAGAGAGCCTCAGCCCTCCTGCACACCCACCAGGTCCCAGCATGGGAGCCCCAGAGGCCCCTTGTCCCCCCAGGACCGTGTCCAGCTCCGTGGGGCTGTTTGCAGGAGATGCTTTATCAGCAGCACTGAGCTTCCCACAGAAATCACTGAGCTTGGCTTTGAACCAGGGCTTTAAGAGTTTATACAAGTAGTAGCTAAAAGGCATTTAATAGCACACTGCAGCCAATAAGCAATGAATTATTTAGAATATTTTACTAAGAATAATTGCTGGTTTTAAACAGATTTTTTTTTTTTTCCCATCCTCCCTGGGGCCTTTAAGTGATTTCACAGTAGTAATAGCGAGCAAGAAAAAAACCCCAAAATACAATAGTGGCTGCCTGGGATCAGCTAAACCATGATGCAGAGGACAAACAGTATCTCAAATGTGGTTTCACTGTATGTTTATTAATTAAAGTAAATACACAACCGCAGACAATAAAGCAAACGCGCTGCCAAAAGCCAGGTTCACAGCCCAGCTAGTCCAGGCAGGATTGTGCACACTCTCACACTTTTAAAATTTATTATATCTCCCCCAAATGCTAAAAAAAAAATGTTGCTTTGTGCCCTGAGATCCACTGCTTGCTCCCCGACGTGGTGCCATGAGTAGCCCTCCCACGGGCACGATGCTGTAGGGAGCACCACGGCACAGCCCCTGCCTGGAGCTAAACCTAAAAACATTTCAGTGCATTTTGTCTTCCTTTTGGTTCATGGAAATGTCACAAAAATAAACAAAAGTATAATTTTTTTGCAATTATTTGTGTACATATTTTTTCTCCTCCTGATATAAAACTGATGTTTGTGAGCAGGTGGGCTGGCAGCTCCAAAACTGAATTTCAGCACCAGGCCATTTCCCAGCAGTCAGGGATGAGCAGCCACAGCACCAGTGCTCCCCGTTGATGGTGCCATGAGCTAGGCATCAAGGGATGCCATGGCCCTGGGGACAGCTGGGGGGGGCAGCAAGGCTTTTTCCTGGAAGTTCAATGCAAACCACTCAACCTGGGTAAAAGGTTGATGCTGATCCCACCACCTGGTCCTGGTCCTGCTCAGGCCAGGGCTGAGCTCAGAGGATGCTCTTCCTGCCAAGAGCCCCCTCTCCTGGAAACCAGGCAGCTGCTGTTTGTAAAAACAACAAAGTATGTTATTTATGTGCTATTTCAGGCTGGGAGCAGTGCTGGAGGGGATGAGTATGAGAGAGGAGGGATCAGAGATTTACTGCCCAAAGATTTAAGAGAGGGGTTAGACTCAAGCAGGGCTGTCCCTGGCTTTTGCTCACATATTTTAGAAATTCATCCTTTCCCAGAATCCTGGGTGAGAAACCTGTCTTTTCCTTCAAAACACGGGTGGGAAGGAGATGCTTCACTCAGAGGACACAGAGGAGTCCAGAAGAGAAAGGGAAAATAAACTCACCTCCAAAAACTCAGTTCAAAAAGAGTCTCAGGGTTTTCGAGCTGCCACTCATTTCCCCTGGATTGCAAATGTTTCCTCTAATTAATAGGACTCAGCTCCTTGAGTATCTACTAATGATAAGCTCTGGGCAAAAGACCCAGAGCAGGGAGCTCTCTATTGATTCCTGTATTGATTTTTTATCTTTTCCCTGTTGTTATTGTACATGCAAATGGCGTGTAATGACTCCACTCTCTTCAAGTGACATTTAGGAAAAGGTGATTCAATCGGAGGGCACAACAGGGCTGTTTGCTCTCTCAATTCCCCCGTGCATGGCCAGGGTGACCCACAGCGCTGGCCTTGCCTGAGCCCCCTCCTCCCTGGGAGCGTGTGAGCAGGACAGGGCTCACACACCGTTTCACTTTATTCTCCCCAAAACTCTGTCTGTCTGTCCCTCGCGTTCCATTCTGGTCATGAGGAGCCTCCATGGATGGGGAGAGTGGAGGCAACTGCACCCCTTCAGCATCCTCAGCCCCACCAGCAGCACCCCAGGGTGAAGAGTGATGTAAACTTCCTGAGGTGAAGCACACAGCCCCCAGCAGTGGGTGCAGGGAACAGCAAAATCATTCTCACAGGGCAGCTATTAGACAGGAACAACTTTCAGTAGCTTCAAATCAGTAAGGTGGTTTGGTTTTTTTCTTATGGCTGTAATTTTAAAACCCCTAAAGCTCTCACTTGCTTCATTTTTAGTATGCATTTTTATAATCAATTTGAATAAGAACATATATTTATACCTTCCACTGAGTTTATTGCTATCACCTTGCTTTGCCTAGACAAAATAACCTGTTAAGTGATATATCTCCTTTATTCCCTCTTTATTCAGTATTTTTGCTTGGGACTGGTGATTTTTGTGCTATATTCTCCAAAAATGCTAGCAAAGAAGTGCTACTTTACCACAAACCTTGCCATTTTCTTGCTGCTTTTTCCACCCTGTAACACACAAACAACACAGCCGTGCACCAGCCCAACACACTCCCCCACACCATCATATCAACACAAACCAGAAGAATTAAAACCCCAGAAACACCAAATAAATTTCATTTGATTGTGGCCCTGTAAGGAATGACTGGTGTCAGTGCTGGCAGGGAGGCAGCACACCCACCAGCACTGGTGCTCCATCCCAGCCAGCTCTGGACAGTTCAGCTGGAAAGTCAATGACTACAGATTTTCTTGGGAAATTCCTGACATTTTCTCCTCCTGGATAGGCCAGAGAATATAATGAGAGCTCTTTCCTCTGGAGTTTTGGTATTTCTTTCCAGAGAACCTCCTCCATGCAGGCAGGCAGAGCCAAGCCTCCCCATGGCATTGCCCACAGCTCAGCCAGCCACGAGGGATGGCCCAAACCCCTCTTTGATCCCTGGCTTTGCACTCAAGCAAGAAACATAGTTTACTAAATAGCAAGGAATCTGGGATTTTTTGCCAAATTTTGTAATGTTTTACAAATCAACTCCTGCAGCTGGGAGATGGTTTATTCTTGCCCTGAAGAGCAGTCTGTACTGAGAGGTGATGGCTACACTTGACCCAGAATAAAACGGTCCCTGGCAGAACAAGCTGCTCTGTCTCAGGGTGTCCAGGTGCAGCAACTCATGGAGCAGATGGGAAGTGGCTGGGGGAAATGTTCAGTCAGATTTGGAGCAGGGTCAGACCTTGGCTCAATCCCATCACCACCACCCTGAGGAAAGGCCAGGGAAGGGGATGGTGAAGCCATCCAACCTCTTGATGAAGCCCACTGAAGCTCCACCAGCCTCAGTCCCTCTCACAGCCAGAGGTGCTGCCACCCTGCAGCAGGGCTGGGTGCTCAGCCAAAATGAAACAACCGCAGCTGTGTCCCCAGGAGAGTCCCCTCCCTTGTGCTATGCAAACAGCTATGGGGGTTCTGAGCAAAGGTCTCGGTGAAGTTCATGGCAGTCAATGAAGGGTCATCGTTGCGTGCTTCAAATCGTGATTCATAGAAGAGGTGACCCATGACACCCACAGCCCGATATGAGACGAGGGAAAAGCAAACAGTAAGAAGTAGGACAGAGGACAGAAGGGTCCCTTCAGGGCTGTACCAATCCCTGGAGCAAAGCTCACTATTCCCACATCTCTTTAAGAAACATGGAGCAGTAAACGCCGAACGTACATCACATTAATCTGATGACTCTCCGAGACATCTAGGCTGTTGTTGGAGCTGATAGGAAGCTGCATGATCCGAGCCCTTTGAGCCTTTCTCACTTCTTTTTTTTTTTTTTTTTTTTTTTTTTAAACTAGTAATAAGATTCTTTTCATATTATGCACTTCTGGAAAGTCCCGTTAGCATGCAGACAGCTGCTCTGTTTATAGACACCATCCAAAATGCAGCTAAAGCCGAGCAGCAGGCATTTGTTAAAATGATCATTTCCAGAGGGATTTCAGGAGCTCTCGACTTTTTTTTTTTTTTTTTTTTCTATTTTAAAGTCAAAGCCATGTCCTTATGCAAAGACAAAAGTCCCACATGGAAACACGCCTTGGGAAGATCCCAAAAGGAAAACAAATCCTTAAAACTGAATGACATCCTGAAAAATCAGCAGCTCCTATTAATGTTAACCAGAAATACAGATGCTGAACTAAACAGGCTGTTCCCTGTGCGTGGCTGAGGGTCATTTTGAAAGCACGAGGAAGGCAGCTCCCCTTCAGCACTGAACAAACCGAATGCCTGAAATCCTTCCTTGCAGATCTGCAGAGCTAAACTAGAAACAAAGCAGGGAATTGCATCAAAACTGCCTCCAATTAAAAACAAAGTCCATGAGAAAGGCAGTTTGGAGGGTCCCTTCCGAGAAGTTTTTCCCCATTATAAAATGAAACACCATTTGCCCCTCAGATGGAAACCTTACACTTGAAGCAAACAGGTAAACTATGTTTAACACAGAAAATACAGATGGGGAGAGAGAAAAATCTATGTAGATGAAAGCTATTTGCACGTATTTAATGAGGATGCTGTTGCTGAAGAGTGCTACAGATGCTGCTGGTGCTGCAGCCCCGGTTCACCCCTCCCCAGCCCTTTCCATCACCAGCCCCTCTGCCCACTTCAACCCAGCATATTGAACAAAGCAGCTCTGAATTCCAAACCAGTGTGGGATGCAAAGAGGAAAGGGAGCAGCTCCAGGCTTACAGCCCCTTCCCTCGGGAGCTTTGCCCCATGGCACAGGGACTGTATCACACTGCGGGGAGAATGGGGTGGCTGCTCTGTGCTGCACAGCCTCACACCGAAAATAAACTCATCCTAAATGCACATTCCCTTGGATATAGCAAAGTACACAGTGCCCTCTCCTGCCAGGAGCCCTCGTTTTTTAAATATTCCCCCTCACCAGCCTTTTTGCCCTTGTTTAAGTGATGAAAATTAATTTATGGCTTGCTTTTAGAAGATGTTGGTCACAAACTGCCAGCGAGCTTGAAAAAATTGTGTGATTGTTCCTGGCCAGGCATTTGGGCTCAGACAGCATCGGCCACGGCAGCACAAACCCAGACCCAACCATGACATCTAGTGGGTAAGCAGCTGAATACTACTCTTCTCCTCTGGAGAGGAAAGAAAAAAAGGTCATTTTTCCCTTCCCACCCATTCCTGCACTCTAGCAACAGCAGCCCCTTGTATGTGACAGTGTCTCCCATTGGGAAGGACTCCAAAGCCCTGTCACAGCTGGGTTGTGGTTGTTTGCAGGGATGTCACAGCAGAGAAAATGTAGAACTCCTCCCAGCTCTTTGCTGGGGTCACAGTAACAAGACTCCAGCTCTGTTTTTCAAGCAGCTTTGCCCAAAGGCAAGTGCTCTCATTTTCTGTGATGCTCTCTAGCTGCAGACCTCTGTATTTATGCACAAAAACATTAGGCTGTGCAGATGGGGCAATATGCAATATTCCTGAAGTGCCCCAAAGCTTGAAAAGCTCAGGTTCTTACAGCATCGAGCTGCACACACCTCTTCCTCTACTGGCACGTGGCAACACCTTTGTGTAAGAATAAGCATCATAAAAAGGCAAACAAAGATCTAAAATTTACTTAGCTTTCAAAACCAAGTTATGAACATTTGCTTTTTATTAGTTTGTTTCTATTTTCTTTATAAAAAGATCCTATCATACACTACAGGGCTGCTGCCACAGGTGTAAAAGGGCTGAGACTCCTGAAGTCAGCAAGCACCTGGCAGCAGAGTCTGTCCTGGCCAAGAGTGATTTGTCCTGGGCCTCTTTCTGCCGGTGCAGAGAGAATATTTTCTTTGTTTCCATTTATTCCACATATTCAGTGAGTAAATACGTCACTGAGAGTTAAAAAGACCAAACAGGATTTGAAAAAAACAAAGCACAGGAAACTTGTTTTCCTCTTGCAGTTGTATTAAAAATAAAATCCGAGATGAGACTAAGGGATTCACCATGCTCACATCGTGAAGTCCAGGCTGAAAAAAAGAACCCATCAAGAATAAAACTTCCAATTCATTAATGGCATTAAAGTCAATTTTAATTAAAGTCAATTTTAGTTGCAAAACATGTTGATGACAGGTAGTTTCCTTTAACACAAAAATCAATTCATGCATTTTTATTGGGTTCTAGTTTTTTTTAAACATAGCTCCAGACAAATCATTCTGTAAAACATCAGTCCATGAGAATTCTGTGATTCTATGACTCCAAGCTGCATGCAGATGACTCCAGTTTCTCCCTTGCTGGCAACTGAGCTCACCTCTATCCACCAGGTGGAAGAGGAGAAAGTCAGGATAAAACCAGAGTCCATTATCACCAGCGTTTGTGCAAAAGAAGTTATGAGCTTTTCTCTAGGCAGTGACCTCAAACACACACTCCCCGGGCATCCTTTTTGGAACAGTCACATCTCATCAGTCCGCAGCACAAACACCACCCCACCGAAGGCGAGGTGAGGGTATTCTGCTCTCTCTTGTAGAGCTCAGAGGCGATGCAGGGGAACAGGAGCTGGCAAAGGACCAGAACTGAGGGAGGCCGAATCCCACAGCTCGTCTGGAGGAACTATTTCAAGCATGTTAAATTTTAACCACACATGGCAGCATCTCTGTGCTCCAGGGAGAGGTCATCGCAGAGAATCACAAGCTCCATCCCAAGTCGGCCCAAAATAAGCAACAATTTTTCAAAACATCCCAGCTCCCTGTAAGCTGAGAGTCTGGAACAGAGCTCTTCCTCTGCCTCAGGGCAAGAAAATACACAGCTCTCTTCATCACTGACCTTTAAATCATCAGGAAACTAATACAAGCAATCTTCCCTGAGAAGCCACGGGGAAGGTGAGAAGAGAACGTGGCATATCAATGAATGTAAATCCAGAGGGCTGTGGGGGGAGGAAATCAACATTATGTGGTGCTGTGCCTGATTAAGGTTATAATTAGGAGAGGAAGCACGGAGGAGATGAGATTCCATCTGTCACACAGCACTGACGTTACCCTGTGTTCCTAACCTGAGCTCAGCAGCCACCCTGTAAGAGGTGTTATGGCACTGTCTAGGAATCACACGGATGCCATTTCTGAGGAATCAGGAGTTATCAGTGCCAGCATACACTGCAGAGAGCATCCCAGATGCACAAACCCTTCTGTCACCCGACTGCAGAACACCGAGCAGCCTCCTGCTGAAAGGAACCATTTTCTGTGGCAGGACCCTCTGCATTGCTCCCTCACCTTCATCCGCCCTTGAAGCTGGCCCCTGTGCAGCAACCTTCCACGCGATTTTTAATTCATTTATCTTCCTCTTTTCCCTCTGACGTGGCCAGCCCAGCTCATGCATTAGTGACTTATCAAGGAGGAGCTGTCAGCTTCTAACCCAGGTCCTAAGTAGTTTTCTTCCTGTGGTTCCTGCTACAAGCCCCACTGCCAGCACTGACCTCCAGCAGAAGGTGGAGAAGCCACATCCATCTCAGCCCCCGAGCGTCACAGCGTCAGCACCGACGTGCTTCACGTTGCTGTGAAGCCACAGCAGCACTAGCAGCGAGCGTGCGAGAGGGGCAGCTGGGAAGGGGACTCCTTTAATCTATCACTGTCTTGTCTTTGCACATCAGCTCCAAGATAATGTCAAGGTGAGTAATTAGCAATCCAAAAATAAAGAGAGCTCTCCCAGAAGAGCGTGAGCCAACGCAAATGCCCGTCAGTGCTAAGCCGAGTAAGGAAGGTGAAGCAGAGGAGTGCTACAGCCACACCTTCACATGATTTCCCCACAGTCACCTTATCACACGGTTGGCTCCACATCTGAGTGGTGGTTTTACACTTTCCTTGAGTGGTCAGGTGTCAAGAGAAAGAACTGGTCACTGTCTCAGTGCCAATGCCTGGCTCTGGCACTAGAGGCACGGCACTGCTTCTTCCCTGGTCCCTGCCCCACGTGCTGGAAACCTGCTGCCTCCAGAGGGTCTTCCACATGAGCCACTTGAACCAGTTCAGCAACACATTGGCCATGTGATGGTCACCAGAGGTGACACACCTTAAGCACAGCTCTCCAAGTTTCCTATGTCCTGCTGACCTCTAATTTCACCCACATCACACCGTTACAGCACTGTGACTGCACAGAGGACCAGGAGGGTTGGACTCCTCCCAGTCTGTCCGCTCTCAAGCAGGGACCCCTCAGCTGTCCCACCTCTCCATCCTGCCTCAGCAGGGGTGACAGACCTGCTCCCTGCCAGCCTCCCAGTGGGCAGCAATGCTGGGATCACCTCCTCCCCGGGTGAGCAGAGGTGCCTGCGGGAGTCGGGGCAGGAGACACTCCCAGTTGTGCAATAGCAGCTGCTGGTCAGCACAGCTGCTGCCTCTCTCCTTCGGGGTGGGGAGAAAACAGATAATTCAATGAAACTGAATCAGATTCATCAGAAACTACAGCCACCTGTTCGATTATTAATAGATAAGGAACTCATGTAAAGCACTGGCATTAATACTCCTGCAAGGAACACACCACAGCCTTGGCAGGTGCGGGGTGTGAAAGCTGGGGTGGTTTTCACATAGAAGACCAGTAAAACACTTACAGAAATCCAACAGCACTTAAACCAGCTCATTTTCACCTCTTGTACCACGAGACTCAACAGGTCGGGGTCAGGGAGACAAAACAACTTGTTTTATTTTAAACCATCTCTATTATTTTTAAGATGTGCATTTAAATTGCATGCACAGTTTGCTCTTCCCTCAAGTTATAATCAAGTTATTTCTGTACTGTGCTTGATTTTCTTGTGAGAACAGGCAGCTAAAATAAACACTCCATATTTACTCACATCTTTTTCCAAGAGCAATTCAAATATAACTGACAAGTGGCCTATTTTTCCTTAACCTCCGGCTTCTTGTCCTTGAAGCACTGTGACCGGAGGAGCCAAACTCCCTCGCCTGCACCACTGTGATTCTCTCTCTCTGGAGCAGACACAGTGGATGCGCTGGGGACGAGGTGGCACAATGAACCATTTGACATCGATGCAATTTTTCTCATGCCTGACCGACTGACACAGTGCAGCCAAAGCAGATGTAGCACGTCTCTTCGCTAAGGCGTGCAAAGAGGAACACAAGGAGCCCTGTGCTGGCAGCACGCTGACAGCGACCCTGCTCCCCCTGCACAGCCCTGGGGTGGGGTAGTGCTGCAGGATTCACCTCCCCAGGCCAGCAATGGAACTAGGCAAGGGTGGACAGCTATAAAACAGGCCACCCACAGATGTCAGTCAAACCACACCGAACTGGCAGAGGGTAGGAAAGCGGTTCCTGGCGACGAGCACAAACCAGGCGTGAGGATAAAGGCGAGCGGGCAGCGGACGGGTGCAGCAGCTCAAGACCTCAACCCGCTGCGTACCAAAAGCAAAGCTGAAACAAGATCCAGGCTCCAGCAAAATGGACTACTTCCAAGTATTTGAAACAGCTTCAGACAGCTGCGGGGAGGAAGAACTCTCACAGGGTGTGACAAGGCAGAGCGAGACAGACCCACGAACAAGGTCTGCTCTCCAACAGAAGGGGCATTGAGTCTTCAACAGGGGCTGGAGGGCACAGGTGGTGCTGGCTGGGCATCAGCAGGCTCCCACTACTGAACAATGTTTGAGGAAAATGCTCCTTCGAGATATTTGACAAGCCTTGCCCATGCAGAGGACTCCCAAGAAACCAACACAGCTGTAAGTCATGTTCTGGAGGCTCGGGAAAACACAGGACACGTCCCAGCGGACAACCACGACAGCTTTGCTTCCTCCAGCGACTTGCCAGCAAAGCCAACCTCCCCCCAGCACCACCTGGCAAAGCTGAAGATGCTGATGTCCAGACAGAAGGCAGAGTACGAATCTAAAATTGCAAGGTAAAACATCTTTAAAACTATGAGGCACCTTCAGGGAAAGCATCTTTTCCTCCTGTGTGCAGCTACTGCTGGGTCCTTATCTGTGAGCGGGTCTGGGGATGCTGCAGCAGCCAAATCCTCCGCACACCACTGCGAATGGCACCCCGGATCCAGCAGTACAGGATTAGCTTAGCAATGATTCAGAGTTATTTGCATCCATTTTCAGCTGAGCTGCTTGAGAAACTCCAAAGCACCTGTAGGATTTTTTTTTGCAGAGCTCTTCAACAGCCTATTGTGTATTTTCTCTCTTTTGGCTTAATCCAATATTCAGCTTTTCTCTAGGGAGGAACGTGCAGGCTTCTCAGCAGTCATTATTCTTCACAAATTGAGAGTCACGAATTTTAACAACTTGGAGGAAAGCATTCATAAGTATTTTACCAATTTCTAAGATGAGAAATTGAATAGAGATTTAGCCATCGCTTGTTATCCAGGGAAAAAAAAAAAAGCAGAAACTTTTTCAGTCTCTACTTTCCAAATAGTGCTGCTTTTCTATTGTGTAGTTAAAAGGAATGAACTTTTAAATAAGTTACAGGTATGTTGTACAAATTGACTATTTGATTAAATCATAAAATGCCTCAACATGCATCACTGCAACAGATGGCAAGTGGGTGATGTTGAATTGCACTTTGCCTTGAACATTGTGTAAGGAAAAAAAAATCCATTTAATCTTTAATTTCTTGAAGAAGTATTCATCAATTTCTTTTTAGTATAAGGAGCTATTGCTAGTTTTTTGGCCTTTTTTATTTTTATTTAATTTTTAAATCTCCTTGCTGTACTCTGCTTGTATTTTCCCTTGCAGTTCAAGGGAACTGCAATATAAGCAGAATCCTCGGTTGTATTGCCATTTGCTGTTAGACTACTGGAGTATGCCACTAGAAAAAAACCCTTAAGCCCAACACTGACTCCTTTGGCCATATAGTTATTTATATTTACTGTAAATTAGGATAAAAACTACAGCTTTTATTTTAATATATAACACCATAAATTGGAAAAGGATTGGGGATGCCAAAACTTGTATTTATGGGAACGTAAGTTAAAAAAGTTTTTAAAGCTGCTTATAGATTAATTTAAAAAGGGGGAAAAAATATCTGTAATTGACTGTGTGTGCCTTGCCAGCAGCCTGGAGCAGCGGAACAGAGAGCTGCAGTCAGGGGTGAAGGAGATGCACTCCAAACTGGGCCAGCAGCGAACACGGTACAGTCTGGCGGAGATGAAAATGCGAAACGCAGAGAGAGCAAAGGAGGATGCAGAGAGAAGAAATGAAATGCTCCAAAAAGAAATGGAAGAGTTTTTCAAAACCTTCGGGGAAATTAACAGATGGAAATAAACAGGAGTGTGTCGGGTTTGAAATGGAGCTGAACTGCAGGAGAGAGAGAGGCCACACTTCAGCACACACCCCCGTTTCAGAGGTGACATAAGAAACCCAACAGCAAGAACCAGGCTGGCGATGACAGTGAGCCATTGGTACAAACTCCTTGGGATCCCCGAGCTCCAGGAGCTCTGCTCCACTCTGCCAGTGCCAGGGACACTTCCTCCTCCCACTGGAAACACCCTTCAGACCCTTTGCAGTATTGACACCCATGCAGTGTGCTGGAGGAGCACCCTGGGGGCTTTTTGGGCATCCTTGAGTCTTGCACTGACGCACTAAATGCCCACATGGCTGAGTGGTTTGACTGAAGGGATGTCACACTCGCTGGAGTGTGTTTTACCAGCCACCCCAGAGGTCCCACAGGCATTACATGGGCTTCAGGGAGTGCTGAGCTCATTCCTGTATCCCAAAGTCAGCTGTTAGAGACAGAAACAGTAAGACAACATACTCGCATCTCCCTACAGGTCCCACCAGCACTCTCACACTGCTGGGATCCAGAGCTGCTGTCCTGGCACTGAAGGGATATTCACTCATGGAGCAGGAGGAGGTCCCTTACAAAGCCATTTGCTGCTCTGGATTATAATTAGCCTCGCTACAGGGCTCCCATAAAAACACATTACTCTTAAGACAGTCACTGGTAGACTCCCTTACCTGCATCTCTGAGCTCCCTCTCTCCACACGAGAAGTGTGTTAATTATTTTGATACCAGCATTAATGACACATGTACAGTTAAATATCAAGAAAATAACTGCTGTTCTTTTAACCCACTGCAGAAGAACTGTAACATGAATAATGGCATCTGTACACTTAAAACCTGTACTGAATTTAAAATTATACTTTATATGAGAAAAACATGTGGTCCATTATTTGCTTTTCAGCAAGATTAAGTGTAAGAGTAACCATCTACTTGATAACTCAATGCGTCACTGAAGCAGCTTATGATGTGCAAGCAGAAACTGCACAGATGTTTTTCTTCCCCAGAGAGGAGTGAGCAGCTTGTTGTAAGATCAAATATGAGCGAATCAAAAAACCAGAGTCTCACCCCACAGAGTTCCAGGTGTGAAGCAGCCCTGCCCTGTTCCATGCCTGGGGTGATGCTGCAGGCCCTTCAGTGCAAGGTGTGTGCTGGCCAACCCCTTCCACGCACTGCCTTGTCTCCACAAGTGCATTGTTGAACCATAACTTGTTTCTTTGCCACTTTGCATTCACACCAAGCAATCAGTTTACCTTCACACCAAGCAATCATGAACTGAGCATTGCTTTTTAATTTGAATTCCATGCACTTACATGCTTCTTATTTCTTTTTTTCCACCTTTCTCCTCCTCCCTACCCCCCCCACCCCATCTTCTGAGACCTCATTACTATGAAAAAAATCCACTTCTGAATTTCTACTTTCCTCAAAAATTATTTGGGCCTTGTTTAATCACTTCCCTCCCTCCTCACCTTTCTAGAATTGTCCTGCCAACTTCAAGAACTTGCAGAAAATATAAAGAAAAGGTATGGCACACGGCAAGTACTTGGGTAATGCTATGTAAAGCACTTCCCTGCACACACATCATCCTGCTTTTTTTTTTTATTTGTTCTCTATTTAATGAATTAGGTCTTCCTCTGTAGCTGAAGAAGCAACCTGAAAAACATCCTATTGTTAAATACAGGGGAGCTTTGGGATCTACTGGGCATCCCTGCTTTATCCAGATACTCTGTTGTAATGCCCTGTAGAGATGAGAGAAATCTTCAAGTTCTCCATGCAAGAAATAGCAATGTTGCTGCAAAAGTTAATTCAGACTATCATAAGTAAAGCTTTTATAACACCAAAGTCTGAGAGCCCTAGCCACACATCCAGAAAGGCAGCTATGTTAACCCTTCATTAAATATTAGAAAACCTCCATGAAAAGCAATGAGATCACAGTAGCAGAATTAAGGTTTGCATTGCCTTCCCCAGAGTCAGAGCAGACAGCTTTGAAAGTGCCTGGAAACCTCATCACTGCCTTTGCAATACTCACCCCTTCCTCAAAATAAATACAATGGAACTAGTTTTTCACTTCAGCTGTACCTCTGTCCTGTGCAGTGAGCACAAAATGAAACACAACATTGTTTGAGGACAAGGCAAAGAGAAAATTTTTCCAAAGTCCTTTTATGTACGTACATATCCACACACACAGAGCCAGTAGCTCATCTGGAACTTGGTGTGACAACCTGACTGTGATACTGCTGAAGCACATGGATGGGAAGACAGATCTGTCAGAATTACCAGGCAAGCTTCTGCAATTAAAAAAAAATAAAAGTTCAGAATACACTTGGCTGTAAACCCAAGTGCTGGTAATGTGTCCAAATGTTCCACTCGATCAGGAGAAAGCAGCTCCAATCTCCTAAAGCTGTTCTTCATTCATTTTTTGCACAACTACTTACTTTTTGGCTAACTGGAAGCTGAAGTGGTAACTGAAACTATGTTTTAAGATAAACAAGAGCACACATCATTTTGGTTACATAAAACATTTAACTTCAACACAGGAAGAACCAAGAAAAATACAACACAGCTACAGTGAAATAAGACAGACTGCTCAAATCATTTAAGTATACATATTTATTTGTAGTTTTACAGTGGCTTTAGTACTGTTTGACGATAAGATTTTTGGAGGAAAAAGAAACAAAACACAAAAAGCTTCAGAATGAGGCTTTAACTAGCACTTCAGAACTAGTTATTGACAGTTTTCCTAATGAAATTCTAGTTTCCTTAAAGAAAATCAATCCAAACCCAAGGAAGCATGACTGCTGTCCATAAAAAAAAACAAAACAACAAACCAAACCAAAACTTTCTAGTCATCCTGAAAACAAAGTCCAGCATCAGACACAATAGCCACTGCATTGAAAGGAACATGTTCCTATTGCACAAGCATCAAGAATGAGATATGACAATCAAAGCCTAATTCCATTGTCAGAAGAGGCCACATGTATCTCTATAATTAGACTTCAAAGCACATCTTTCTTCTGAAATTATATACCATACTGTAACTAATATTAAGGCCATAAAACCAGAACACTGTAACAAGTGATAGGGCTTGATGCTACTTTTTGTGACATTTGGTTAACAGAAGGTGGGGAAGGGCCAGAACAAGACACACAAAGCATTCTGAAGGGAGTTGAAACTTGATGGCATTTCAACATACATTCTCAAGGAACTCATTTTTAGAGGGGGTTTATTTTGAGTCATTGCATAAATCTGGATTTCATAACAAATCACTCAAGGAGCCTATTATACTCTTTAATAGTATGTGTTCTGGAGTACACTATAGAATATATTCTCTGGAATTAACATTTGAATTGGTAGGAAAACAGTTATTTATTTGTCATTCCCTCTTTAAAACAGAAGAAAAAATTGTATAATCTTTACAAATTATCTTAATGACCAGGTAAGGCTTCACTGTACTGAGTTAACTGCACACAGGTATCTGTGATTTGCTCTTAATAACATATCTTGATTACTCTAAACTGCTACCACCACCTGGGGAACCCATCATGCCATGTAATTTAAAGAAAGGGATAGTTATGTGTTGCTGTATTTTCTAATCGTGTTGATTTTATTATTGTGTAACACACCTGAAAGCAAGAGCTCCAAGGAAGCAGAAACTACCATGGAAGTTTAAACATTTCACTTTAGGAAAATCTGGGAATCTGATGAAGCTGAAAATGCACATTAGTCATTTTATAAAGTTTGGCTTGCCACCATTTAAGAAAATATAGGTATCAAAAACAGACAAATACACGGCTAACCATCTTTTTAAAAAAATTAGCACCAATTTAAGCATCTGAATTCATAGAAAAGCTAGTGACACACTTGGTTTTTTCAAAAAAGTTTTTCCCCATTAGAAGACAATACAATATGCTCACGGGTATGAAATTAGCTTTGCCATCTGTAACAAATATGACTGCTGTTTCAGGCAGTGAACATAAAATGTTGTTCCTATCTGGTTACCTTCTCCTCTGCTTTTGTTATCCTAAGAACCTATGGAGTGCTGAACTGCAGACCCAGCCTGGGAAACAAATACACATGTACCTGCTGAACTCCACTAGAGGATGCCTCAGGGTTTCAGACTGGTATTTTAGAGCAGGGACAGTGTCCTCCTGTGTGTCCAGGGCATCTGTTGCAGTGGAGTCCCAACAAGCAGATGTTCTGGCCTTACCAAAGCATACACAACTACCTTATGACGAGTAGCCAAAAGTTAATAAAAAGGGGTTTTTGTATAATAAAAAGAATCCTAGTGCTCCTAGCTTGTTGACCGTGGTGTATCATTGTTGTGTCTGTATATAATACAGTCAAGTCAGCCTACCGGCGTTTGAGCACAAGATATTTCTCAAATGATCTCTTATTACATGTTCAATTTCAGTCCATTAAAAAAAATTTCTAATTTAAAAAAAAACCCTCTGAAAACAGGTTTATATTTATAGGAACATGCTGATCAAATCTATCAGAACAGTAAAGACTGCAACCAAAATCTAAACATTTTTTATGTCATTCCCTTTTACAACATACACTGGTTGTATTTAGAAGAATCCTAAAGTGCTTCAAACCCAGCAATTAATAAAGTTGATTTCTTTTGTGCAAAACTGCAAGCACCTTCTCAAAAAATAAGCAGCAGCAGCAAAGAATAAAAAATTAAATACTTCAACGCATTTTCTCTATTTTGTTTTTAATTCTTGGACTGAAATAATTTGCCATATTGTCAATAACAAATTGCAGAAGAGTGTATTTTATTAGTTTAATTTTATACTGGACTTGTTATACATATACTGTTTGAAATAGCGGACCCAGGTAAATTTATATCCACAAAGCAACACTGTGGGATTGAAATCCAACAAGTAAAATTTTAGGTACAAAAATAGTCATTTTATAGAACACAAACAGAAATGATGGTTATCTCTTCACTTTCCTCCAACACTAATATGAGAGAAGATGGTTTACCTAAAAC
This sequence comes from Podargus strigoides, assembly GCA_028020825.1. Classification (NCBI taxonomy): domain Eukaryota; kingdom Metazoa; phylum Chordata; class Aves; order Caprimulgiformes; family Podargidae; genus Podargus; species Podargus strigoides. The sequence continues at coordinate 15,627,565 of CM051632.1, read as the reverse complement.
ATTAGTTCAGCTCCAGACATTTTTAGCATGCAGAGCGGGCAAAAAATAAAACCGATTTGATAAGTTGTGTAAAAAGCTTTCAGAACATCACTATCACTCATGTAATAGACAATCTAAAATATATGTAAAATAATGAGCCAGAATACACTTTTTCTGTCATATTTCAGCATGTTTAAAAAAAAAAAAAAATAATCAAAGACACTCTGGAAAAGCAAAGAAACCACTAGAGTCATCTATAGGAACTCAAGTCCAAATTCTGCATCTGGGTGCAGGTGTCCCTGGATCAAAACCAGTTTTGAGCAGGAATTACACAATACACATCCCAGGAAAGAATCTGGTTCCCAGTATACGGTATCACTAAGTTTAGCATCAAGCCCTGATAGAATCCATATGACATATGTGGAATATACAGACAAAGGCTGTTCAGCATTTACCCCCCACCACGCTTAAAGTACTTCCATTTCAACTGTCACAATTCAAATGAAACACTCCACACAAACTGTATTGCTGCAAGACTGAACCCGTACTCCAAAACGACATTATGTTTGGTAAAGATTTGTCTGCACTTTAGCATCTGAACTTCCAGCACACACCAGACCAGAGGACTGCACTGCTGCCAAGAGAAGGGTCATCCACACAGTTCCTGGAGACTCACTGACAGCTGTATTTTGAAGGTCTAAATCCTACTTCATTCATAAAATTGTAAATTTTAAGCCAAATGCAACCAGATCTAAAGAGGAAACTGATTTAGCATTTAAGGTCCTTCCTTTAGGCAAGAAAAATTAATCATATGGAATAACTTCTTTAAAAAAAAAAAATTTGAATAAACACATATGCTTTGCTCTCAAGAGTCTTCTGGTTCCCAACAGTTTTTGAAACTTACCAACCAACTAGTTCATTTCTAGTTAAGGTTGAGTTTATGTTTCATTATTTTGGCAAGGAGATGCAAACCCTTACTGGAAACATTACAAAACCTCCAAGGCTGTTTGCAAACACTACCCTCCAGTCATTAGACTAGGTGGTTTTGTACACTCCATGCAGACAAAGCCTTAATTTTGACATTCATTTCTCATCTTTTCCAATAAAAAACTAGACCTGCCATATCACAGTATTTCCTCAAAGCACACTTACAGGCTGCTCCTCCAGATTTCAAAACACCAAGCTCTCCAAGTTGGGTTTTTTTGAGGAAAATGATACAAGCACAGCTGAAAAGAACTGTTAAAAACATACTCCATTTCTGCAATGCCATTCAGCTACTCAGTGTTCATATATTTAACATAATGTTTCTGGTAAATAATCTGATTGATAGCCATAGATCCCTCTTTTTTCAGGTGAGCAGTTAAGATTACAGATTGTATCTATGTTGACCACCATTTATTTTTTAGTCATGTTTCATAAATTGTTTATGTATGCTGCAGTAGTGTTAACACTATACAAAGTCTCTCATAAAGAAAAAGTAACATTCACGTTTACAAAACTGAGCAAGGTTTTTTTTAATATATATGTATACATATACACACATTCACATATTCTTATTCTTTAAATACATATAAATATTTATAAATGCCAAAGTGCAAAAAAAAAAAAAAAATAAATGGTCAACTGCATCACTTTACATACATGATTTTAGTATTAGGAATAAAAGTGATTATATTGCACACCAAACTCTCTAAACTTTTAAACCCCTGTCACATTCCATGTGCATTTTGTCTCCATCAGGGATGAGGTTCTCATGGCATTGCCAACCATTGCACAAACGTGGCACTGAACTTCATCTGCAGTCAGGAATACAACTATATGTCTATAATCTGCATGCAGTGTATTTATAGTCTATATGTGCACACTGAAATAGCATGCATCTACTCTGCATGCATTTTTCTGAATACAACCTGCATATGTGCCTTCTTGAGACTGATCTTCCTTCAGGTTAATAGCAATTTGGTTTTGAACTATACTGGAATCAAAATCCACAATATTCACAGACATTTCATGCATGCTCTGAAGGCAGCAACATTTCTGTAAAGTTTTGAAGCTTCAATGTATGCCACAGCAAGAAGACATTAAAAAAATAAGGTATGAGACAGCTCTTCCTACAAGAAGATTTACAAATAAGCTCAGTTCATCTCAAGGTGTTTTTTTTGTTCCAAGAGTACATATTCAAGGTAACAGTTTGTACCAGGAGAAGGTCAGATACCAGTACAAATCATAGACAGAGGGCAGCTGTGTTAAAAAACAACATTAAAAGACAATTTGAATCACAAAATAATGTAGGTTGGAAGAGACCTAGAGGTCACCTGGTCCAACTCCCCCTTGCTCTGAGCAGCCCAAAAGCAACAGGAAAAATTCAACTCTGAGAATAACCAAAACACATTAAAAAAAAAAAAAAAATCTTTGTTTTTAAGTCTTCTAAAGCAGTGACTGTTCAAATGAACATAGCACAGTGCAACTTCTGATGAAAAAGATAAAAATCTTGAAAAATGAAATCCAGTAGATTACTTGTCTAATGTTCACGTTGAATAGGTATCTTTAGTAACTTTAACTTATACAAATAACAAGGATTTTAAAAATGCAAAAGAACAGCAACCTGTACTGCCCTGCTATACTGTAAATAGGTATTTTAAAATATGTATTTTCCAGTGACAAAAATGCACTACAAATATTTCACATATACTGTCAGTATCCAAAGGTAAACTAAGGTATCTGTAGGTTTAAAGCCAAACAACAAGAAAAAACCCAAGCCCCAATATCTTGCAATTCACGGAATCAGGGAGTTTTCAGAGTTGGAAGGGACCTCTAGGGATCATCTAGTCCAACTCCCCTGCTTAAAAGCAACTGAATTTTAGAAAACCATGATTCCAGATGATAATTCTGAAGTTAACATCGTATCAAGTACTTTGTTAATCTTTAATTTTTTTTTTAAGCTTCTGGGACAGTAAAACCTGAATGTTTGCCAGAGCAAATAAAGCTATTAGAAAGGGGTACAATTTTAATAGAAAAGCAATGTTTGCATAGAGAGAAATTTTTGCTTTTCAAATTGTAAGGTCAGAAACAACAGACAATTTTCTTTTACAAGAGAAATATGTCAGTAATGCAGTGGCTGGCTGGGCCAGTATATTTTACAAGTTCTATTTATATATTCAAGTCAAGAGTATCTGGATCAACAGCTAAATATAGTGCCTTTAACAAAGTGGTGTTTTACCTCATCTTGTACATCTCCATGACTCTTATATAGTTTTATCTCACACGCATGCACACACACAAGATCCTTTAGCAAAATTTCACACCTGTGCAGTCCAAAGTGAACGTGCACAAATTCACAAGTGTGTAGGATAAAGCAGTTTAAGCCCTACTCTGCTCAAACACATTTTCTAACTCAATATATTGTGCAATTTAACAGGCAAGGTTTACCTTATCCAATTCTGAAAACTGTATTGACAAACCTGTATTGAAACATCAAATAATCTCCTCCTCTCCGACACTGCTTTTAGAAAATATGTATTACATATTCTTTCCTCCTCCAGTACAAATGGAAAGGTTCTCCTAATACAGGAATAGATGTAAGTTCTGTTAACTAAATACTTAATTTGCAAATGACTCACAACTACTGTATTTTTATTTCTTTAATTACTTGCTAGACAGAATGGACCCATTAAAAAAAATGGAAAACATTTATGCAGCTCTTTTTGAGGCTGCAAGTCTCTCCAATTCATCTGTCCTTTTACCAGTTTGCAGTGAATGAAGAGCATCACAGATATGATTTCCTTTACTGATTGTTTTTGTTAAAGGACCAGTGTCACAGGCTAGAAAATACAGAACATTTTAGCACACTCTCCTCTTCTAAACAGGCACTGCTTCACAGATAAGTCACTCATCCTTCCTTAAGATCTAATTAAGCCACTGTATCTTCCATCCACATTTAAAAAACTGAAAAAGTTAGAGACACATAGTCATAGATGAAATACAAAGTATTGGCTATATTCTTTCAACTTCACGTTTCTCTCTTCTACAAGAAGATAGACACAGTCACTGGAAAGTGAAGCTAGAAAGGGCTCAATTAAAAAAAAAAAGTGCTATGTGGAAGAACAACTGCCCTTTAAAAGTAGTACTGAGAGCGTTCAATGTGTGAGTTCACTCTGACATACAACACTCCAGTCGTTAAATAAAGCTAACTGCCACAGTCACGTGTTAAAACAAACTTCATAGAGACTATACATTCAAAAAAACCTACTAATGAGCAATACTGTACTAAAATGTAAACAACCATTGTGTCACAGAAGCCTGCCAGTTGGGACTGAAGATTCATGACCCTGCTTAGGAGGAGTTATTGACTAAAAGTCTGTTGTAACTGCTCACCTGAAATAGGCTGAAACAAAGAAAAGCCTATAATAGTGTCTAAATTTATTTTTTTTTGTTCTTTAGACATTGATTTGCTTTCATTCTACAACATTAAGCAGGCAATTTCATAACAACTGAGTAAAAAACCAGGCATTACTTTAGCAGAACATGCAGAACATGGAGTTTTTCTACTTGGTTCCATTAACTTACAAGCAATTCACGCTCAATGGAAGCAAGAGTTCTCTTCCAAAGTCAAGTCTGCAATCCTGGCTGATCATCGACATCCTTCAAGGGGTCCTGTCAAGGCATCGAGGCTGCTGTCTGTATCTGAGGCCAATGTTTGCTCTGTTGACATGGATGAAATGTCATTGATAGATGATGACTGGGAAGGACTGGTGTTGCTATTCACTGCTGCATCTGTGCTAAGTAAACCAAACATAATAAAATCTGAGGCAAGACAATATTGCAGGTACAAATAATCATACTTCTGAGCACCACTTTCCCCACAGAAATCCTTAGAAAATAAAGAAATTAATAAACAGTACAAAAGCAAGCACTAAGTTCCCTAGCACTCAAAACCTGAGGAGAACATTAAGAGAAGATATTTTTATTTTTCTCCCTCTCTGGGAATGAAGAATTAAAAAAAAACCAAAACAATGTGTAATGTGAATAGTGACCTGAGTATCAAGAAATAATCAATATAGTTAATAAACACAGTACAATATTTCAATTACTGAACCAAAGGAACAGCAGCAAACATCAAGGACTCAATCATGGGTATAAATACTCTGCACTAATAACTGTTTTAAGACAAGAAGCCCTAATGATGTTAACCCTGCATGAAAGGGACTCATTCAAGCAGAGCCACAGAATAAGCATTCAGCATAAAAGATATGCAACAGCTGATGTAAGATGGTATCAATTATTTCATTTGAAGACTGAGCCCTTTGGGTAGAGGGCAGCTCAGGGTGTTGGACACACAAGACTTAGGTTTTCCTACAACTTACTTCATAACAATGAAAAACTACTGCATGTGGATCTCCAAAGGCTGATCAGAATTAAGAGTCTTGAACAACAAAATTTCTTTGCCTACCTGGATTATTAAGCAGGATTTCTTCATTCACTAGTGCAACAGATCAGCACTAAGTACCACAGTTACAGGAGAACTACTGAAACAATGACTAACCTGAGGGCTGATCTTTTACCACACCATTCTTGCTCCTTTCTTCCCAATCCATTACTTCTTTGTATATTAATTCTTAAGAGAGAAGGGTGGGAGGAATGAGAGAAGAGACAAAAAAAAATTGTAAGACCACAGAATAGTTGTATCCAATTTACATATGCATAGAAGTATAACAAAATGATTAAGGGTACAACTACATAGGTATTTATTTTCCTTTTATTTTTAAAAAAAAGACCTATGGCAACAATGAGAGAATTCTACAGTTTTTCTGTATGCATCACAGAAAGACACTCTGCGTATACCAAAAATCAATGTAGTTTTTGTACATATAAAAATTGCAACCATTCCACCCCAAAACTTTCTAGCAAGAGAACTTTCCATCAAGAAAAACTCCACTGAGATGACAAACATTTAACAACAACAAAATACTCAGGAAAAAAATTAAAACTGTGGCATTTAGTTGAACAAACTTCAGAATGTTACATGGACATATATGCACTTATAAACTCCAAATATAACATTTTTCCACTATTGATTTCTTTTCATATTGCCACAAGTAGCACTGCATAACTGGAATAGTGGGTTCCAGTCAGCTAAACAACCCAGCCACGCATTAATAATGCAAGTTATTACAATAAATGTCATTTGTCATGTTCATTTTTTACCTTTCCATTCTTCAATTGCATGTTCTCTTTCTTCCAATTGTGCATCATAGATTTGAGGTGGAGGCTACAAAGAAAAGACAGACTACAGTGTATTTATTACATCAGGTTAACACAACCAAAAAACCCCTAAAAATGACAACTTTTTTTAGCATTTTGTGACTTTCATCTTTGGCACTCTATTCCCTATACCTCAATGTTACATTCATTTTACAACTCCAGAATCTGCTTTTAAGTCCTACCTCCTACTGAAAGGCTGTTTAAAAGCATCAGCTAAAATGAAGCTTATCCTAAGGCTTTATGGGGCCTTAGATAAAGTCCCTGTTTCAAAAAGCCCTAAATAACCACCATGAAGGCAACTCTTTCCATAAAGGAACTATAGATCTGAATGCAGTTGTTGATATCAATTCAGAGCTACATAAATTCCACTCCAGCAGCTGCTTTTCAAGCTATTCTGCCCCTGATGTTGATCTGAAGGCTTTATCTGTGACTTCTGCTAGCCAAAGAATGAGCTCAAAGCATGCTCTTGACTAACAACATATTCTTGAAAGTTATTAAACTGGTATCTTAAAATGTATTTTAAATGCAAACTTACAGCTTCTGCTTCAGCTGGATCATACCAGACAGTAATATAAGGATGACGTAAGGCTTCATCTACAGAAATTCTCTTGTCTGGATCTACTACAAGCATTTTTGATAGTAAATCTCTAGCTTGACTGGCTAGAAAGTAAAAAATGAAAAGAACATACATGTAAGAGCTGTAGAGTTTAATGGCTGACACAGAAAACAAATACTGGGAACAGATGACACACACTGCAACAGATTTCTTAGGCATCTATGCCTTTCTACAAGTTCCATTTACTGGTGACAGGAGAAAACTTTTAATCCTGTATGTTTAGATAGGTCTCACTGTGTACCTATTTTAAATCAATTATGTGGTAACAAAGCTCCACATCTTACCATATACACAGGAGCATTAACATGCACTGTCAAAACAGGCCCAAAGATGGAAACTTTCCTATGTTGTTATTTTTTTTATTTTTTTTTTTTTAAATGAGGTCACAATCCTTTACTGCAAATATTATTTCACTATTATACAAAACACAAACCCTGCAGCAGACACCAACCAACTTCAATTTTGAACAGTTCTGTTGTCACCTGGGTCACAGTTTATTTGGAACTAACTACTGAACACAAACCACACTAAATATTTTTAATAAACTTAAAAAATACATCTTTGTACAGATATGATCTAATTTGTCCAATATTAAATTACTTTTAAAGGTGTTACTGCACAGTGACTGGCTACCCATTGTTGCAGTGGGACTTCACTAACATTTCTTTTTTGTCTGAACAATCATTGTAGTAATAAAATAGACCTTAACAAGTTATTTTTTATTAAAAAAAATATTTTACCATCTAGAGAATATAATAAGGTGGGTTTTTTCATTTTATCAGTAACTATCCAAAGCCAAATCAAATTATATGCACACGTCAACTAGAAAAAGATAATTGCAAATAACCTCCATAAGTATTACTTTCAGAGAACATTTAAGCAACTGACATTACTCAATGGATTAGAATTCAGATAATTAAACAGAATCCTAGGAACAGGGAAATAGTTCTGTATTTAATGACTACTACTAACAATTCAGGACATGTTATAAATGAAACAAAGAGAAGGTATGCAGCTCCTAATGTTGCCATCTATTGCAATAAATCTTTTATATTAGTTTTTTTTAATGAAGTGTATTGCAGACATTTTAAATTAACATATTTATTTTTAAAAATAGAAATAAAAAAAATTTTAAAACTCCTTACTTTTTAATTTGTCACGATCAGATTCTGATGGAAATATCCAGTCTGGGAAGAGCTCCTCAAATTTAATACCGGGATATTTTGGCCTGTTTTCTACATAATTTCTCACTGTAGGCTGTAGCTTCTTCATGAAGTCTGCTGATGGTGTTCCTAATTGCTCAATAACTTTATTCCATTGATCAATATCTGCACCATATCTTTAGGAAAATCAGCTGAAGAATTTGAAGTCTGCACTATACAAAAACATTACTTACAGAAGTCTGAAAAGTTAATCAAAACTTGAACAAAGGACACAAATAGGAACTTCATTCTAGCATCAACAGTATTCTGAGCTGCCAGGCAAAAAGCTAGAGTCATATTAAAAAAAAAAAATTCAGATTTTGTAATCTTAAGGGCAGGCTAGAAGTGCTGCACAATGTATTATGTTTAAATATATTTTGTTAATTATTATCTATTGGCTAGTATTGAAAGCAATACTTTTGAGTCCAAAAGAAGCTTTATTTGGAAATTGCATCCACAGCAAAACAGCTAGAAGGACAGAAAAGAAAGGCTGCTGTTGAATTTTCTGAAGTACAACATTCTTGAAGGTAGGGAAAAATACATGAAAAAACCTAAAGCACAAATACCCCCCTTTCAGAGTAAGGAGTTGTGTGCCTGTCTCCTAAGGAAATTATCTCCCAAGGAAATTACTCTTTGGGTTGTAGAGTTTGGAGGGTGCAGGGGGAAGGTCGTAGCTGGATTTTTTTTTTTTTTGTTGTGTTTTGGTTTTTAATTTTCAACTTCAGAAAAGGTTCAAAGGAGTTCTGAACAACTAATCCAGATTCCTGTAGGTTTTTAGCAGTTTCTTTTGTTTAAGCATATTGACTGTATTAATACTCAGAGACTACTCTGTTCTTAAATTCAGAATTTAAATTTGAATATTTTATAGGGATTGCATTTACAAGCCACAAGGTGAAATTGTGCCTCACTTGTTAATGTCCCCATTAATTGCAAAGCTGCCTAATTGACTTCAGGTAGAAGCTGTTGCCTGAAGCTTTTATGAATAGGTGCCAAGCTTTTTTGTCTCTTATTTGTAAACTTAGTAAACTTTTTGTAAATTGTGTAAATTTGTAAACTTTGTAAACTTTGTAAACTGGACTGCCCCTTCTCCCTCTTTCAAGTGAGGGCACTTCCTCTAGACAGGGTGACACTTGTTACAGAGATACCAGAGTCTGCTCTGAACGAGCCTAGTCAGGATAACAAAGCTCATTTATCACACTGAGAAGACACTGCATTAGTACTCCTGATATTTTAAGTTTACTCAGATTTACACTTTACAGGTTTTCTGATAAAAAGAACATGCAATTCCAGCAGAGTTGAACCATGGACCTTGGAAACATTCATAGCTAAATTCATAACCTAGCAGCTCAACCTACCCATTCTCACAGACAGATTTTGTAACAAAACAACAAATTTGCTGTACTTTGAATTAAGGTGTACTTAAAAAGCACTGAGGTGCTTTTATTTCAGTTAGTTTGCCAAGAATACAGCTAGAAATATATGCACAGTCACTATTTCACACTAGGACCTTAGACTTCTGATACAAAGATTGAAAATTATACTTGCTTACTGAATACATTCCAACAGAAAAAACATATTCAAATTAAAATGTCAGTATTGTTAACTCTCATGCTAAAACAAAGCACATACAAAGAAAACTTTAACATACATCAGGAAATTTTGTTCCTAGCTGGAAAAATGATTTCTGCGAGATCTCCACCAATCTAGATTCAAGAAGATGCTTTTTCTTTGAGTAACAGCAGTCTGGTTAGCCAGCTAAAAAGAGTCCAGCCTGCTGTGGTCTCAGAGCACTAGGGAGGAGGGCAGAAAAATTTAATTACCTACCCCACTTTAGTAATAAAACCTCAAAAAACCCAATGTCTCAATGTGATTGCTTCAAAGTACTTCACAGATACTGAAAACTGAAAAAAAAAATTTAGAAATCCCCAATATAGAGTCGGACTAGAAATAAGCTAAACCTATCATCAAAACCCCAACTGGGAGAAAACCTTAATTTCGACATAAAGCATGCAGAGTGTGCAATGTGAACACCTTGCAACCTGCAGACAAAACCACCTTTCCTGCACTAGGAGACCTCAAGGTCAAAAGTAAACAGAACAGTTTATAAATACACCTGCCTTATTTTTTGGGACTCTGGAAGAAGAGAAGCTAAAAACAGACACTGCTGCAAGTAGTGTGGCAGCAATCCCCATCAACCATATGGGAAAATACAAACTGTTGAGTCCAAGAGTAGGTTTTCCAGAAGACAGTCAAAGGCATATTGTTAGGCAACATGCTGAACTTGGTTTGCTGCTCTAAATCCCCAAATACTAAGACATTTGAAAATTTAAGTAAAAAAAAAAACCAAAACAAAATAAACCCACAAAAAAAATGGAAAGCTTCATAGCCACATACACGAGCATGCCCCATACACGTTCTCAAAACAATCCTGCAGCCAAAGGCAAAAGAAAACAACAATCTGATAACTGACTGAAGCAGTTATCAGTCAGGAAAAGTTTCAACACCCCAAACAGTCATCAGTATTTCACACTGAAGAGAACTGCAAGCTAAAAAAACCCTGTAAGCATAGCTGTGCACTTTGATAAGATACAAGGGGAAGAGACTTCTTGAAACATAGACTGGTGGAGCTTCAGTGACCTCCAGAGCACCACAAGTGACAACTTGTATATTCAACAAGTATGGACAAAATTTCCTTCATTTATTCATGAATAAATCAAAATAGCCCATGCTAACATGCAGGTGAAAGACACAAAACATACATGAAGAATTGTGTTAGGTTGGTCTGAAGGCTTCAAAAGGTAAAACATAAGTATAGAAACGAAGAAAGGCAGAAAACAAAAAAGACCTATTTAACAATTCATCATTTGTACTAGTAACGAATGCATGATCAACTGCTGAAGATTAGTGTCATGAAATTTAGCATTAAAATTTAAAGTCCTCCTCTGTAAGCGACACAGGTATCTGTGAACATGTACTGATAGACTCAACTTTTCCTTGCTGAGAAGCAAAAATATTGTACTTCCTTCAAAATCCTGGACCATAAGTAGCTACAGCTTCTTAAGACATACAGCCATAGCTGGCAATCGTGGTTTAATTGCATCATCTGGATTCTATTTATTTACTGAGCAAATTTCAATGTCTAGTCCTACATCACTACTACTTCATATTATTTATAAAGGATTAAATTGGTTTTGCTCCAATTTTTATAATTGGAACTTGATAACGAGTCAAATGTTTTAAATTTTGTTTTGAGGGAAGTATTTTGAAATACATCAAAATCTTCAAAGAACATTCACTTTATTAAACGCTCACTTCTGTTCACTTAGTACAGTGTAAAGACTTGTTTGTGATCCAGTGATGTATTACTCAGATTTCCAATTCCTAAAAACATGAAAACATATATATGAGGGTTTTGTTTGTTTTTAATACAGTAAAATTTCCTTGCACAGGAAAGCAGAATTTTATCAAAACAAATCTGGGTCAAAAATATGGGAGGGAGGAACGGAGAAATAATCTTGGAGAAAAAGTAAGCCCAAAATGAAATCTTCATAGAATGAAAAAAAACCCCACTCAAAAAAAAAAAAAAAAGGTTTTATTTTTATAATAAATAAGAGTAATAAGAAAATATTTCTCATGCAGTATGCTTGCAGTTAGGACACTGCTGTCCAGCAAGTGCTAATAAGCAAGAAAAAAATCTGACTGAAACTCAAAAAAATTGTACAATAAAAATATGAGTCTACTGTTCAAACAAATAGTAAGCAAAATCCATGCACAGTAAAAAATAAAAAACAAACTTTGTAGGCTTTTGCTTATAACACTTATCTACTAAGAACAAGAGTAAGAAAATATACTTACTGCTACTTATTTTTTAAACCTAACCGTATCCTTTTTGGATTCAACAGGACAAATTATATTAAATATAGTCTACTAAGAAAATAAACTGGAAAGCTCAGCAATTTGGTTAATGACACTAATTTCAAATGACACAGCAGATCTATGAAAACATATTATTGAAAATAGTTTATGCTTTTATACTTAGATCAAAATAATTGTGTTTCTGTTGGAAGTGGAAGGGAATTCAAGGATGACTAGGGAAGGATACGATCAGTGCCTTGGAATATCACACAACCTTTCACCAATTCTCCCATGATGCACCCAACTGACCAGATGTCAACTGAAAATAAAAATGAAATGATCAAATTATGAAGTATCATGAACAAAAGTGAGGAAAAAACAAACAAAAACATCTAGCATCTACAATAAAACACAACAATGTGGAAAACCAAACTGCTAACATGAATTTTCAATCATATTGACACCGACTGACTGCTGCTAAATTTTGTTATTAGCATTATGTAAAATAGGATCAGTGTTTACACTTCTGAAACGACCATGAAGGATACAATCTCTTCCTGGGAACAGGACTTTATGGAGGACCATTTCTGCCATAATGCACCCAACAGACCAGATATCCACTATCATATGTTAGGTGCAACAAGGACAAAAGATTAAAGAGGTTTTTTTTAAATACAGTTCTTTATTTGTACCCTCACACTGTATACCTACACTCCTCCAGATAATTTATTGTCTCATCCAGAACAGCTTCTACTAAAGTTCCAATCCACATCAGCACTTGCTGTATAACAAGCTGCCTTGTGCATTAATGAAAGGGTTTTTCTTTCCATTATCAGTGGCACAGCAAGGTCCTGCGAGTCCCTGACTCTACACAGCTGAAGTTACATGTATACAGAAAGCATGGTACCCCCAAGCCCCTGTGATAAAGCAAAAAGATGTACTAGCCTACAAGTCCAGAGGAGGCAGCGTATTACTCCACAGCTATAAAAATCAGCAGATAAAACCCCCAATAATGCACAAGTCAAGGACCATTGCCTTGCCAGCAATTTTGTTTGAACACGCAGTATATTACAGCTGTGTTTTTAATAACACAACACCCAGCCTCTGAGTGCTATGCAGTTTTAAAAGAGTATAAGGCATGGTTTATGATAGGGATCTGAAACAGATTTTAATAACCAGAGATGCAAAAGGGGAGAGACTGTCGAAAGAAGATGCTTCAGAATAAAACCACATGGATAAAAGGGTTTATTGTTTACATATGGATTGTTGTTATTTTTTCAAATATCATCCAGCGTGTCTCAAAAGCTTTTTGTAGTATAAAAATATGGCAACAAAACAACAAAACATATGAAAAGATATAATAATAGCAGAGGAGAGGGAGCAGTGTATGTTAAATGGAGATAGGCATGCAGAACAACACTATTCTGTTCTCCAAAATTAGTACAGTGTAATTTTTGTTATTTCCAATATCACGATTAACATACTTTAACCATTTCAATGCCATGATTAATATACTTCAAAAACAGATATGGTGGGGGCAAACCAGCCCTCCCTCCCCCTTTTAAAGCTGTTAAGTTCTGAGACAGATACGCTTTAGACAAAAGATTTAAAGCGTTCCTCCAGCAACTTACCATTCTCTTTATATCCCATTCCAAGGATAACCTCTGGTGCTCTGTAATACCGTGTTACTACATATGGAGTCATCATAAAGTTAGTACATGCTGTTCTGGCCAGTCCAAAATCAAGGATTTTGAGTGTACAATCGGATTTTACTACTATGTTGCTGGGTTTCAAATCCTAGTAAGAAATCAGTTAAGGAAGGATCAACATGTAGAATAACACACCAACACCCCTATTTATACACAGGCTAGAGACATGTTAAATACTACACGGCTAAGTACTCAAAAAATTCAGGGAAAACCAGAATCAAAGTTGTCTGTGGTCTTATTTTACTCAGTACATAGGTACATATATCTGCTACCTTTAACACATTGAGTGGATCTGTTCTGGGTATGAATAGTTACATAGTAAAGGAGACTGTATCCTGAATGCTGTCATTATTAGGGCACAGATCCTAAAGACAACATCATGAATCAGTCAAGTATCTGTAGGAAAAGGAATATCCCAACATCAAAAGCATAAGAGGTATATTTGTTATGGGGACATGTAAACAGTTCACATGGGTTTGCATGTTTCAAGAAGGCAACAAACCTTCTGTGGAACGCTACTGAATTTACTCTGGTCACAGACTCTAAGTAATTTCTAGATGTAATTCCTACTATTCTATTCCTTATGAACTATCCCAGCTCTCTTCATTTCCTAGTCTAATTTCTTTTCAAAACCAAATCTGTTGATCTAATTAAGAGCTTCCACCCCAGAAAGGCAATTTTGTTTTGGTCCCAAACTAACTCAACCTCATTCTCACCACCTTAGCTTCTCCATTCAAACAAACTTCACACCTCTGTTCATCTATTCACAGTACAGTTCCTCTTACTGTCCATTTTCTTGTTCAACCAGTATCATTGCTGCTGATCACTGTTAGCTCCTATCAGCTCAAAGCTCTCAGAAAATACTGTGTCTACCCCTTAGCTCCAAATCACAGTCAACACATCAGATGGAGTTCAGCTAGAATTCCAGCCCTCCCTGCTTCAGCCCCTTACACACCTCACTCCACAATTTTAGGAAAGTGCAGCATGAAGACTATCTGCATACAGACTTAAGCTAGCTATATATAACTTCCTTACTAATACCACAGGATCTTCATGGTAGATTTTTTCAGCAAAGTAAGGAAGTAGATCTGTTGTAATTTAAATCAGTGGCCCAGGACCATGTCCAGATGGCTCTTGAATACCTCCAAGGATAGAGATACTGAAGAGGTGAATATTACATTTTAAAGACTGACTCTGTAGTAATTTGAATGGTCCACAGACACTCATGTCTTATCTTTTTATCATTTCAGCATTAATTATATCCACAGAGCTAACCTGCTTTGAGATCTGTGTTTACAATACAGTTTTTATCTCTGAACTAGAAACAATCTTCAGGTTTAATAATATTCTTATAAACAAAAGAAATATAAACTCATGAAAGCAACCTCCTGCCTTCCCCCCATTCCATAAGACCATCAGTGTTCATAGAGTATTGTTAATGATCTAATACTACCTACTCTGTGGATGATACCAGCCGAGTGGAGATGTTTGATACCACATAGCATTTGGTAAAGAAGGTAAGACATTCTTTCATGATCCAATTCCATATGAATAACTTGGCACAAATTTGCATCCATCAGCTCCATAACCAAATATCTAAAGCACAAGAAAGAAAGCATTAAGAGAACTCAATTATTATTTTTCATACCAGGTTTAAGCTTAGCATGAGAGATGTTTAATCAAAGTCAAATACTTTGCTAACATAAATGTCAAAAAGCTTATGGTTAAAAAAACCCAATTATGCATGATTACAGTTTCAAAATTAAATGATCTTTTCAAATAGTATTACTATTTAAAAAATAAGTGTTCAACAGTCCATCACAAGAGACTAGAATTCCAGCAGTCTATTAAACTAGTATAGAAGAAAAATTCTGAGTTCATGCAGCATGAAAAACTAAGACTGGCTGAAGCTGATGCAGAAATTGCAGATACTGCAATGTATCAAAAAATGATGCTTCCTTTCACTGTATTTTAAGCCACAACAGCATATTCACTGGAACCTATGAATACCCCACCAATTAAATCACCACGAATCCTTTCTATACCAACTGATACAACTTGCATAAAAAAGAAATATGTTCAGTTCTTAATTAAGGCTAAAAACACTGCTGTGCTGATGTGATGTGTATGGCAAAAAAATGGTATCAGGTTACCCAGACCAAGTTATTATCTTGAGGTGATCCATTTAGCTAAAAGGACAAGGCACTTAAACCAGATGCATATGCAATCAGCAAAGCATGGCACACAGATGAATAAAAGGTAAATAACCTTTTTTATTTCCCCACTTCCAGCTTATGAATGTAGTGAAACAACTTTCTTAGTCTTTCTTAAAGAAATCGAGAAATAAAGACTATTTAAAGGCCAAACTTAGCTTTTAGCTACCCTCTGTTCTCAAAGTGTGAAGTCTGTAGGATACTGGAAATACAGCTCCAGGGCTTAGGCCAGTATTTGTCAGGAAAATTAAAACAAATATCTAGTACTTACACATCCTGAAATTCTTCTAGTGACTTCTGTGGTGTAAATACATTTAATAAACTAATTATCTATAAAATAAAAATAAACATTAGAAGAAACTTCCACTTTAATTCACATAAAAATCCACTACTGCAGAAGTTAGTATTCAGAAACAAATGCACACTGTTACTATATACAGTGTGAATGTTACTTGGCTTCACTTAATTCACATGTGCTGAAAAACTGCCAATTCAGAAACAGTTCAGAACTGCAGCACGTACGCCAAAGGAACTAAGACAGGACAAAACCACCTTTTTCTTTTTCAAGTTATATGACACCTTCTATCTCCCTCATCAGTGCCTAAAATATACCCTATTTTTCCCCATAAATAATAATCTCTTCTTTTAAATCCCATGTTGTGCAAGGAATTTTAACCAAGCTGTCCAACAACAAGTACACAGAGGTGCCTCATGCCATCCCATTAAACTTAGATTATGATGTACTATTTCCAGAAGTACGGCTTAAATTACTGTGCTGTTGTACTGCCATAACCACCTTGCTTTTATTCTGCTACTTCTGGACTTCCCCAAAAGCTTACTTAAAAATCAATCCTAAAAGGCTAATTGACTCCAGGAAGTTTAAGACCTGAGTGCATAACTTCAGTGATCAGTAACGTTTCTAGTTCATGTTAGTGACAGAACATAATTCATGTAAACCTTATAGTCTTGTACTTGAACAATGAAGTATTGACATTAAGGCTTATTATTTTAGAAGGTTCAAAAAGTTTAAAATATATATGCACTGTCCATAATATTTCACTTCTGTTTACCAATAAATTGTTAGACAATGCTACTCCCCTGCAAACCCCACCAGTGAAACACTATTTAATACAAACCTTGTCTAAGCTCAGATGATTTAACTACAGTGCAGTTACAAGAGCCAAACCCACGAAGAAACCCACTGCCAAACAGGCTTTGCTGCAGTACGACTTAAAAGGGCAAAAGCAATTCAGCAAGGCCATCCAGCTCTCTAAAGCTGACACTGATGGTAAACCTATAGCAGCAACACAGCAAAAACCTCCTCCTCTTGGCACTCCCTACTCCAACCAGCTCACCCAAGAACTTCACCACACATTGTGAACTGCATTACCCCCATCTTTCCAGTCTTTCTCTCGTTATTTTTCCATTACTTTGGTTACTAACAGCAAGTAAGAGAGCAAATCCTGAGCTTTTCTGACAACTCACGGTAAATGAGGGAGAAAAATATAAAGCCAAACTTACATTTTTGTGATTGACGCATTTTAAAAGAACAAGCTCTCTGTAAGCCCTTTTTGCATGGGTTTGATTCTGAAAAGGACGACTCAGCTTCTTCACAGCAACATTTATTCCAAGGACTGTATCAAACGCAGCACTAGAAGTTTTCAAAGACAAACAACTTAAGTTGAAGTCTGTTTGAGGGAGAGGAGGGGCAAAAAGGAGATGGGAGTGAGGAAAGAAATCAAGATTTGAGACAAAGCATATCCACTAAGCTGTTTATACTAACTTCATCTGACTTTCATTTAGAAAACAAACGCCCTTTAAAATCTAGACATCATTTAATAAACACAAAGAGGTTAAACAGAAGCCACTGACACTCATGAGAAGCCTTCCTGCCCTCCTTTCTGTCTTAAGACCAAATCTGCTGACTCAAGACTCAACATTCAAAATTGCAAGATCTAAAAATATTTTAAGCTTATTTGAAATCAAGCAGCATTTCAGTTGCCTAATCTGTATATTCAGAGTATTTTTGGACACTGTTACTGACTGACAATCATTTAGTATTTCCAACAGAAATTTCTCTTTGCTAAAGGAGCATCACAAGCATGTCTCCATGATCCACTCTGCAGGTATCAATACTCTCCTGTACGTGGATAGTTTAAAATTAGAAGCAATTATAATGCCTAGCAGAAAAATTACATCATCACCTGGTTCTGGGGGAAAAAAAAAAAAAATCCACAGAACTGAGATATATGGAAAAATCAGACTGCAGGGAGCAATACAAGAGTTCAGAAGTGAACATGACTGTTAATTTTGTTTTTCAGTAGTGCTTGTTCCTTCCCTCTGCAGCTTGAGGTACAGGTGTAAATTTGCCTTAATAGCTGTAAGAATCTAAAGCTAAATTATCTGTATATCCAGCACAAGACTGAAGTGGGAATATTCTTCATTAGTAACACAGAGACTATTCAGCAAAATATGTGAATTCATACCACAAACTACTCAAAGAGTTTCAATCTTTAAATAGTTCCAGTTTCAAATGAGGGTTCCCACATTACTCCTATTTAATGTTACTTTCATAGGGTAGAAAACAATTCTCATTCACATATATTTTCCAAGTACATTCAAGCTCTTTTGTGAGCTCTTTCCCCATCTCATCAAGATATATACAATACCAGACTTAAAAGGACCATCATATCATAGTACTCCTCTGTACATAGTACAGCTTCTCTGTGATAACAACAATACTCAAATTATATGAAGTTTACCAACACCAGGTCACTGCTTTCCCTACTGGAAAAAGAAACATCACCACAAGGCAGGGCTCACCCATGAGATGTGTTTTCTTGGAGGCATGGCCCAAATTACATATCCCAAATTCTGTCTCTCAAATTTGAATCAATGAGCCACTTGCACTAAAAGACTTGTTAGCATTTATTTCAATTTAATCCTGTGAAATACGTAAATCTTTATTCAATGAAATGTTCACTCTCAGATTTAAAGCCTTTATGTCTGTGCAAAATAAAAAAAAAACAAAATGGGAAGAAGTCAAATGGCCAGATAAATGGAGAAATTATTTTCCTCCCAGATATGAAAAGGAGTAACTGACAAAAAAAATTGGTAAAAAAATTCTGTGAGCATGCATCTATTTAATTTACCATGAAAAAAAAAAAGACAGAAGATAACCTCTATTGCCACCAAGACCACACTTCTAAATGCCACATAATTTTACTTAAACAAACAAACAAAAAATCATGGATGTAATTAGTGTTAAATTTCTTCCCCCGTCCCTGCTCATTTGAATTCAAAAGAGAATTTTTCATCATGGCAACTGTTTCTGGATTTCCCAGAATCTACCCAGTTATCACCTTGGCTACTAACAGAATGTCTACAAATTATTTCAGCATTTGCTATCATGGAAGAATCTCCATGTCTATCCCATCGTATCACAGTAATTCCAGTTTGATCGTAGTGAATTGTAACAGGGTCTTCTCTGCACTTGTGGTAGTTTTACATCTTGAGCAAACATTTAATATTAAGAGTAGTGATGCCACATACATGATGAAATTATTAACAAAACATTATGGCCTAAATTACAGTAGGAAATCACACTTCATTTCCGTAGGCAAATGACTTTTGCTTTGAACTGCAGTATGCTATTACTACAGACTCTTGCTCTGCCAGTTTCACTTCACTCTTTCCCTACTGTCCAAACAGAAGCTTGCAAATAATAACAAACTTATCCCACTTGTTTCTTCAAATGCAACCTCTAGTAAAGCTATCAACACAGCCAAAGCTGTGCTGTTTATAACATCATCACTTTTCTGTATTGCAGGACAAAAGAAATTTGCTGGGACAGAAAAATCTGATTCATTAGAAAATTTAGGAAATCAAGGACAAGAAAGGAAAAAAGGTGTCAAGAAGTCAAAGACAAAAATTATTCCAAAATAATAATTTCATGTAAGTAATGATTCAGTCCTAAATCAATTAAAAGACTTGAAACAATGATACCTAAATAATTTAAAAATAAAGGCATGTTCTCACAAAAATGCACTCTTTTCCTACCTATATAACTTATTACTGTAATGAAAAGGCCAAAGACATGGGCAGGTGCTGTATAAGGAGTTGCTCACAATCCATGAGTCATCCCACTTATTCTGCACAATTTATAGATGAAGAGAAAGCGAGACTGCATGAACAGCCCACCATGTGTTGTGATTAAGTCTAATATTAGAGAGCTCCTGAGCATATCTGTTTGCTTCTCTGTGTATGGAATTGTAAAATCACATCAATAAACATTTCTGCCATCACCAAGTTTTGCCCAACAAAATATGGGCTGGCACTAAGTCGTGTAGAATGGATTGCTGCAGTCTAAAAAAACATTTGAAAGTGTTTACCTTTAGCTGGCCCAGAGGTGTGGTGCCATACAAGAGACTAAGGTTCAGGATCAGACTAACGACTCTCACGTCCTGGGCCAGTGGAGGCTGGACACATAGCTGAGGTGACACACCAAGGAAGAGCCGGCCAGCCCAACCCCTCACACAGCATCCCTTTCTGGTTAATCCATGGAGTGACAATGACACTGATTTGTCTCATCCTGCCAGTTAATGGCAAGGCACTGCATTGATGGCTCCTAGAAATGGACAGGAGTGATCGGGAATAAAAGAGGGGGAAGAAAGGGGGCCATGATGAAGAAACGAGTAACACCCAGAATCTTTCACCATCGCATTGTCAAACCTTACACTGCAATATCATAACTACATGGGGAACGTGAGAACTAGAAACAGAAATCGACTGGTTAATGAGAAGGAAATTTGTTGACCATTTTATTTTATGCAGTTATCCAAATATTAATTTCCCCCTAAAAACAAACAAACAAAAAAAAAGGTTTGCAAATGAACTACAGCAAGAAGTGTTTTAGAATTCATTTAGTCCATAACTCTGTAGCAAGAGACAGAAATCATCATCAGCATTTTATACTCTGGCACCTCTATCAGGAATACATTCAAATATTGTTTTGTATTTATAGACTTTGTATTTAAATAAAGTATTTATTACTCACCAAACAATGCCCTGTGCCCCTGATCCTATGGGCTTCAATTGCTGGTAACGTTTTAGTACAGTGAATGTTGAATCTGCAACTTGAACACTGTAAAACTGACTGTCACATTTACTGTCACTCATGGTGTAGTGTCATGTAGTTTTCTCTCTCAAGGACCTGGTAAAGTCTTCAAGATCTTAAAGAAAAAGAAAGAAAACAAATGTTCAATCTCTCACTAATTTCAGGCAGACAAGATGGAAAATGTACTATGCATATTTTAATACATATTAATTTTTCAATAGCACACCATTAAATAGACATTCTTTCAACTTTGTGTATTACCCCTGCTAATGAGAAATACTTTTAGACAGACAGCAAAAAATTAGAGCCTTCAAAGTTTTAAGTAAAGGTGTGTTTCTATTCCAATCCCTAAAACAAAAAGCAGTTAAGTAAACAACTCTAAAACCAAACAAAAACACCTAAATTCAACAGCTCTCTACTCCTTGAAGGCTACTCCCCAACTTAGAACTACTACTATGTGCTAGGTCTGTATTAATTTCTGTACTACAGAAAAAAAATAAATCATAAATGATGTCTTTCAACCACTGACAGTGCAGATAAAAGCAACAGGAGAAACCCATGGAGTCCACAGACACAGGAAGAAACAGGGTTTTAATACAAGACTTGATGACAACTGCAAACAGGTTTGGAACAAAACAACTGCCCCCAAAGTCCCCATGGCTGCTGCAGTTTGTTCAGCAGTCCCTTTTAACCTGGTTCAGTAGGAAATTCCAAGCAGGGCTGTGCCTCCTCATCTCTGCCAGGCAACCCTTCCCTGATCCATACCCACTGCAACCCACTCTCCCTCCCATCTTAAACACACCACAGCACCCTATGCTACCAGTTAGTGTACTTCAGTCCTACAAGGATGAGAGTTTTGTACTACAGTTTGCAAGAGACTTTCATGCTGTAATAGAGAATAAGTTATATCCATCTGTCAAGAATGAATCAGAGGCAGGTAATTACCTTGAGGAGCAAGGTAATGGACTAAATCTCTCTAGCTCTAAAGTGCTGCAGTAATGAGAGCACAGACCTCCAGTTTTCCTGGGCCTCCATCCCACTTCCAAACCTTACAAGAAAATTACCTCAGTAATTACTGAAGAGGTCTCTAACAAATTCTCCCATTTTTAATTCCACATTCTCTATGACTGATAGTGTCATTAGAGCCTAGAATAAATTGCACAGTCAAGTGTTCCTTGAAACAGGAAATGAAAGCAGATCACCTTCCCCTGAGCAGCTGTCCCACCATCAGCCTGTGCAATGTCTGGCTTAGCTAAAGAAAGAACAGCTAGTCTCTCTCTTCACTGGCCTACAGAATACTTGTGAGCCAATGTAAAACACAAAAGCCTCAAGAGCAATCCAGAAGCCCATCCTAGAGGGGCATACAGCCACACAAACAGCTTTGGGTTGCTTCAAGGATTAGAATTTGAACCTCTCTCTTTCTCGGTGCACACAGGAGGGGAGCAGCATCTTTTCCACAGCTTAAGCTAGTAGATGAACTCCAAGAAATCTGCAAGTAAAACAGGTGGAAGACCTACAAATCCTAATAAAGACCGAGTTTAAACAGAACTGGTAATGGTTAGTCTTTAAGGGATTCTCAACCAATGTCTAGAATCCCTTTTACCTTCCAGTTTTTCAAAATCTAAGCAGCATTTTAAGTAGTTGATCTTCAACTTGGTCATCTATGACAGCAATTCAGACCGTAAGGTCACTTGGTATTTCCTCTTAGAAGCTTCAGAAAAAAAGCAGAGGAGAAAGGATCAGCAATGGGAAAATGTGTGCTACCAACTTTCTGCCTCTGCCACAACAGCAGTAGGGGGGAGGAAAACAACTACATCCCCTATACAGTATTTTTAGGGGCAGATACAGTTCCACCATGAACTCACACTAATGTGAGACCAAAACACTGCCTTTACAGGTGCTCTCAACCTTTCTTACTACATCCCAGCAGAAACCCCACTTTTCTTTCCAACCCTTTTTATTACTCCAAAGCTGTGGACTCTGAGGTACCAATTTTTTTTATTAACTGTCCCTGAGCAGCCATGGTATTTTCAATGAATCTTCACACATTGAAAGGAAGGTATGGCTGGAAGGTAAAGATCCCATCTCTGAAAAGGACTTACAGAACAAAACCAAAAAAAGTACAGATTTTGCATAAGCTGGGAGTCAAGTTAAAGACCTGTTAGTTACACAAGAACTGTGCTGTACCTCTTCAGGGGTTAATGAAACACTTTTCTATAACAGAGATAAAGAAGTAGGGGAAAAGGAAGTTACCCCGAACCAGAGAAACACTCCCTTTAAAGAACCTTGACTGAACAAAGCCATCTTTTATAAAACCATTTAGAGATCAGGATAAGCTCTTTAAACAAGACCCAAAGAGGGAATCAGGCAACACAACCAGCCAGTTTTATGTATTCTGACATCCCTTGCAATTCACCGTGCTAAGTATCCAGCCTCTCCATAAGCTGAGCCTTAATTTTCACTTGGGCTGCAAGTTGCTTGGATGCATCAAGACATACACATGAACATAAGATTAGGTGCTTAGGGATTGTAGCTGTTCACAGGACTTGAGACAGAATCTATTTTGGGGGCAAAATCCCTCAAAAAACATCAGATTTCCCACTGCTCAAGGGAAAAGTATACCTGGCAGGTAAGTCTCTTAATCAGAAGTTGCTACTGTCCTGCCTGAAATAATTTGATTCACCACTTCAGTTAACATACTCCACACTTCTCCTATACAGGAATTTTTTGGAAGTAGGCATTATTTCAATTTCTGAAGTACAATTTTTCATTTATGGCTTCCTAACTGCAGCTGCACCAAACAGGACCTGCAGCAAATGTAAAAGTCACAGGACAGTCAGGAAACAGACTCATATTGATAATAGCATATTACTGAATCACAATGTTTCAAGATGTTCTGCTCTTTTAGACCATGCTGGAGATGCATACAAATTGAGTGTTGGTTTGTGGAGTTTTTTTTAATATAACTTGTACAATGGGGAAAATTTAAGAATCACAAAACTGACTGAGCACATCACATGCAGGAAACTTAAAGGAGTGGTTTTCAACCTTATGAGTTGTTATATATAGAACTCTACCAAGAAAATTTTAGAAGTTGAAAGCAACTGCACCATAGCATACATCCTGTATTAAATAGTCACTTCCCTAAAAGGCATTTATTAAAATGGCAACTTTTTAACCAGATCTGTCCTCTGGATATCTTCAAGTCAAAAGCTTCCGAAACAAACAGGTTGTAACAGTTGGGAACACATTCCCAGGGTTGTTTTGGTTACTGAAATGTTATAGCTGACAATGAAACATAAGAAATGCAGCTTGATTTTTAAGCCTGGAGGAAAAATTCTACTGCTGACAGACCAAATAGACAATGAAAAAAATACATGTATTTATGAAGAGATATGGAGATTGTGTGCAGAAAATCTCCCCCCGTTCTCTTATTCACCCTTGCAAATGCACTTCAAATTCAGGTGTGCCCGTTTAAGGGCTATTATCTAATAATGCAATTTGGTTTTTTTTCATCTTTACAGCAATATGTATCAACAGGTATGAGTCCAACTACAAAACCCAGTGCGTTACCTCCTACCCCTCTGCTCACCCCACGTGAGCAGTTTGTTACAGAAGGTAAGTGTGGCAAAGCTGAGTCACGTCAGGTTACAGCAGAGTTCAGAGGTACTCTGTCTGCCCAGCTCTTTGAAAAACCGACCTTTTTTTTTAAGCAGCCCAAGCTGTTACTGACCAAAGGTGTTACCAACTACCTGTTACAGCACCATTCAGCTGCTGCGCTCGCACTGCAGGCAACCTCCGGGTGGATCTCGGCGCCCCTGCTAGGGCGAGCTGGTGGAAAGAGGGGAAAAGTTTAAGCGTGCATCTCCTGTACCCAATTACGCGGCTGTAAAATTATGTAAGAGCCACGCGAGCGAGCGGCAGCACTTGGTACATCTCTTCGCAAACTTCTGCCGAGACGCCGCTTCGGCTCGACAGAAAGCTCCGGTTCGCCCTCCCTGCGTGCAGCCTCGGACCCTCGCAGGCCGGGGGCAGGGGGCGATCCCGGCGCGGGCCGGACACGAAGGAAGAGGGGAGGCGGCGGAGGAGAGGCAGCGCCCGCCGCAGCGGAGCGGGTGGGGGAGCGCAGCGGGCCGGGGCCGGTGGTGCCACTGCGGCACGGGGAAGGGCGAGGGGCTCGGCCGGGACAGCCCCGCGGGAGAGGCGCGGAGGAGGAAGGAGGCTCCCCTCGCCTCCCTGCCGCTCGGCCGGGCCCGGGGCAGCGGCATGCAGGGAACCCCGGCGCTGCCTGCGCCGCGGCGGGCGGGGCCCGTGGGAGAAGCCGGCGACTCCGATCGCCACCGGGCCGGCCCCGCGCTCGGGAGCTCGTTCCGCTCCCGCTCCGGCCCCGTCGCCCACAGGGACCCCCTCGCGGCGGTCTCCCTCACCGTCTCCTCCCTCGGTCGGGCTCCAGCGGGACGGGGCGCGGCGCTCGCGGGCCGCGGCCGCCTCCTCCTCCGGCGCGCAGAACTGCCCCAGCCACAATGGCCTCCCAGTGCTCCGCACAGGCCGCGCCAGGCCTGCGCCTGTTGACAAACAGCCGCTCGGCCCAATCGTAGCCCTCTGCCGGCTACGCTCAACCAATCGAGACCCGGGGGCGGGACCTCCTAGCCGCTATATCGGGGAGGGCGGTGAAGGACTGCAGTGGAGACAGGGACGTGTGGGCCAATCGGGGTGCCGCCCCCGCCCCGCGGCGTGACGTCATCATCGTACGTCAAGCTGTCACCGTGTGTATGGCGTCACCTCGCAGCGGCCCCTCGTCACGAGTCGCCGTGGCTCCAGTCCTCACTGCCGGGTGGGGCTGTCGGTTCCTCACAGCCCCCTGCTCCGTGAGGCAAACACCTCTCCATGTGTAGAAAGCCCTCAAAGTGCGACAGCAAAGCGACATCACAGAGTGGCAGCCTGTCACGGCACCACAGCACACCGGGGCCACCTCACACTCCTGCTTGGGGGTGACAAGACCATGCAGCTGCAAGCCCTGACCCCATGGGCCCGCCCTGGCCCTGAGCACTGGGGCAGGGGATTTATTCCTTCCCCAGGTAGCCCAGCTGGTTTGCACCCTCCTTAAAATCATAACCCGTCTCTCCATCACCATCCCATCTGCCTTGGTGATAGGACTGCTTGTTTTTCAAAACAGGTGCCAACTAAAAATAAACTCCATATAGTTTTCCACTTCTCCTAGGGACTAACAGTAGCTTTCTTCCCTGTGATTTCTATTCTCAAAGATTATTTTAAAAAAACACGCCTGTAATTTTTTTTAATAAATCAATTTAATGTATGATATAGACCAGATAACATCAGTTTCCTTTAGTAGCTCCACTTTTCAATACTACGAGGATATCCATTGTAGACAGGCAGTGAAAGGGGCCTTTGCATCACTTACCAAATCACAGTGGATACTGAGTTACACATTCTTGGCATCTAGGTCAGATTATCACTTTACTTTTCATTATGATTTGGGTTCTTTTATGTCGTTATAAAAAGTACTAGAGCAGTTTCCAGTAAGAAGCTTCTATTACAAGCCAGTGTAACACTTTCAAGCTATTAACCTACATAAGCATTCAAACATCTCCCTTTAGAAGCAAGCCCGCGGAGAAATACCGTAAAGAAAACTTTACAAGTCAAGGATTTAGTTAATAAAATGCAGAAATGAAAAATTATCACTTCTGACTGTTCCAAAATAAACACATGAAGTTATCTGCTCATTTTTTATCTACCTTGTTTCTTTGAGGTTTATTGATGCTTCCTACTGCTAGTTAGATCAGAACTAGCAACATGTGCTTTTGCAAATATATGCATTACTAAAGTAGGGCTTTAGTCCTAGCTTGAAGATGAACTCTGCATTCTCTTATTTGCTGATATAGGGTTGAGTTTTTTAATATATATATTCCAGTAGCTGTAGTTTAGATAATATATTAAATGCAAGTTTATGGCAATTTTTTCTTAGCCAAGGAGGCAACTTTATCACCATAAGCAGCATGTGTCAAAATACAGACACAGCTTCTATCTTCACTTGCAGGAAATTTCTTTCCATATTTACCTACCTCAGCAGAAGGTAAAATATGAAGGTTTAATCAACAGCTGGTGTGAACTACAGTAGGAGCTGCAATCCAAGATTACACTGCTGTATTTGCACATCTCTGGCCAAACACTGAGGAACACTCACCAAATTCAGTTCTCCTGTACTCACGCGCTTCAGAAAGATGGTGATATGGAGCAAGCTATCCAAACCTGATGTATTACTTTGGAACACAGCTGCTGGATAAGGAAAAGTAAGGTGTGCCTACCCAGGGGACCTGTGTGGCACAGGAAGAATTAACCCAAGAAACAGAAGGAAGAACTTTGGTATCAAGATTTAGGCAAGACTGGGAAACAACACTGTCTCTCCTCCTTGTCAGAGTACTGCAGTGTTGTAGCTGTGTTCAGACCTCAGACAAGAAGTCATCAAGTTAAAAAAACAAAACACAAACAACAACAAAAATGAAACAAATAAGAATTACATAATCTTTTAATTGCATTGTAATTTCATTGTACACTCTTCAAACAGAAATATGACTTGAAAGACATTTCGTTCCCTTATTTTGTTGCACTGTACATGTTATGCAAGTAAGAGCTGGGGTGGCATAAAAAAAACCCAAAAAACAAAAAACAACGTTGCTCTGGCTAGTCAAATAATTCGTTGAAAGCAGGAGAAATTTAAAACATAGCTGGGAATTTACAGCCACAGAAGAGCTTTGCAAATGACTGGTTAAATATGAAACACAGAAGCAAAGAGGGGAGGGGGGGAAGCTGGGGAGGAAGAGGGACAACAAATATCCAGTTTGAGGCTGAAGTAGAAAAAAAAACCCTAAAAACTGTACACAAGTGTCAAGATGCTCAGTATTTACATTCTGAGCATTACCAATGCTACAGATAAGCAATGTACTAAAAAAATAACTTAAAAAAGGCTATACAATTGTAGTTATAAATACTGTATCTTTAAAACTAGTTAAGTAGTGTAGGCTAAAAAAAAATGTTCACAGTTACTCTGAAGAGAGCCGTATATATATATTGCACAATAGAAAAGTTCATTCAGTATACCATGTGTAAACAATTTTTATCTTCTCCTTTGGCAATTTCAGGACTTAGAGGAATATTTGCTGTGAGCAAAAGCACTCGGGTACAAGGCACATCAAAAGCTTTTAAAGCTGCAAGATAAATCCTTCTGACACTTTCCAGTTAGCACTGTCATCCTCTTTAGAAAAAAACGTGTACCTATCAATTCAGAACAACACTTTTCTGCAAGTACAACTCAGAGGTCTGGTGACAAATACATCAGCTGTTCCTGGCTGATGGTTATTCTACAGTAACAGATTTGGCCAAATTTCTTGGAAAGTCCACCTAGAAGGAAGAGACAGACTTTCAGTGTATGACAGAGTAATACTGACATTCTGCATTAGACAGTTCACTTTGTGTGCTTTTTTTAGTCTTCCTAATGAGTTCTGCTTTATTCTAGGCACATTAACATACACAAGAGACTATAGATCTGCAGATAATGATTCACTGTTGAATTCATCCTTGCTTCCAAAACCTTCCTAACAAATACATATTTGTTTTGCACAGCAGTCGTCATTACCAAACTGACACACCTAGTTGTTAGGTCAACAAACTAAGCTGTACAAAGCACTGGACTATTTTAGGTTAAAGTGCAATATCACATGTTAAGATTTAGTTATCTGAAAAAAAATCCTGCACTGTTAACTAATCAATCTAAGCAAAGTATCTTTATAATTTTTTTTTGTGGAAGGATACCAATTAAAAAAATATAAAGCTGAAGAACTGGCACTGAAAAGCCACCTCTACTACCAGTCACTGTAAGCATTACTATGATCATAGTTCTTTTAGATATGCCATATAACTGGATCTCTCCCTTCACACTGGTAGGAGGAAGTTCAAAACTGCACTAACTAGAGAGCTAAATATAGACAGCACTTACATCGTATCCTCTGAGAACAGCCAGGTGGAATGAAAGCAACTGGAGAGGAATAACACTCAAGACTCCTTGAAGGCAGTCAACTGTATGAGGCAGCTCAATGGTTTTGTAGGCAAATTTTGAGCTTTCTGTGTCTTCTTTAGAACACAGAATGATTGGACGACCCTGAAAATAAAATTTTGCAGTGTTAAGTGAAGAGCTGGCTTAGAACTGCTTTGAAATATTGATTCACAACATGCCTGTAGTATGTTTGAAGACCCTCAGTTAGCTAACAAAGACAATGCCAGTCTGGTGTAATGACTTTTGTCATTCACTGTTTTGTGAGATTTGAATGTTCTCACCCTGTAGGGTTTTAATATTCCATTTGCTTCAAAACAAGCAAAAAAACCAAACAACCCACACACTATTAGTTTTCATTACTAGTGATAAACTATAATGACAACCTACCAAGCAGATATAGAATCTTATTTATAACCTAATAATTAGGAAAAAAAAATAATCACCAATACATCCTTTTTCTGAGGCAGAGTCAGCAGCAATACAACAATCTCTTTCCTTATGACACTGGATTAGTTAAACAGCTCACCTGTCGAGCAGTGACCTGTTGCAGAGCATTCTGGCACTTGGTGAAACAAGGATCCTTCATTATCACCATGATAACAGGCATTTGTTTATCTACCAAGGCTAATGGCCCATGTTTCAGCTCACCAGCCAGGATACCTTCAGAGTGCATATAGGTGATTTCTTTTATTTTCTGGAAAAAAAAAGCAAATGCCATCAAGTTATTAGTAAATCAGATGAGAAATAAAAGCCACAAGAAGCAAAACACCAAGGCTGTACATCTGTCACTTAAATACAGACATATGGTATCGAGTTGGTATTTTCAAAGATCAGTTAATAGAGAAAACAGACTTGTCTGCTGGGATTTCTAGCAGGCTGCTGGTGGAAGCAGAGCTTGCCCGTGCATTTGCAGATAAAGAAATGGAGTAATCAACAGGAACTTTAAGAATCAAACACCCAGCACAACCTTGGCTAATGCACTCTGTCTTTAACATTTCAAACTTCTGTGAGAGATGGATATCCATTCTACCAGCATGTTCATAACATAATTTATGAGTTTCCTACATAATCATCTCATTTGAACATCAGCACATTGTGTTATTCTGATTTTACTTTCAAATGGGTCAGCATTTTAAATTGTTTGTGTTTGTGGTTTTTTTAATAGACTCATTAAACACTGCATTTATTCTGTGAAAGAAACATGAAACTGATATTATTTCCAGGTTCACCTTATGTATGTGCTCCAGCCAACAGGACTAAATGCTCTTCGTTATAGATAGCAGTTTTACTGCCGCAGAATGAAGTTGTAATGAAATATTAGAAATAAACTGTGTTGCAGAAGCCACAAAAGCTCATTTTAAAAAACATGCAACAATACTGAGAGGTTCCTACCAGAGCTCCTTCCAGACAAGTGGCATAATTATACCCACGACCCATAACCAGCAGTGACCTTTGTTTGTAGAGTTCAAGAGCCAAATCATGTATCTTCTCATCCAAGGACAAGACTTCTTTAATCATCTCTATTAGGGCACAGAAAAAGCACATATTAAAATACTTTTATTAATTGGAAAAAAAATAGTTTGCTTGTAGTAGGATGTTCTAATGATCTGTTAGAGCATATATGCTTAATATAATTCAACCATTAACTTTGCATCTCTGACTGCAGTTAAAGGATATTTTCTCCAGCCTTATTTACAGTATCAAATTTAAAGCAACTATTGGTTAAAGCAGTGCTCAAACATCCCATTTTTATTTCTAAAGGAAGCTGTGAACATCCATTTTAAAGTCACTTTGAATTAGTTTTCCTTTTATCCAGCCTGATTTCACGTAAAAGGCTTTTAAGATTTCAAATCATCAGTTCGGGAGATCAAGTAACATTTCTCATACAAAACTACCTCACTGTAATTAGAAAACCCAACCCATGAAAATTCTGATCTTCCTGCCAAGTTTCATGGAAGGGCACTTGTAAAACTGGCAATTAGTGCAGAAACTAATAGTCTGGTTTTCTTATATTGTCTGCCTTTCAGGGGGAGGGTGAAACTGAAATGGGAAAGAAACATCCCTGAGTAGTATTTTATATTGCCCTTTAAACAACATCCTCTGTCCCTCCTTAAACCCAAAATATCAATATACCTGGCAATGATTTTAGTCCACTAATGATTTCCTGTCTCCTTTTCTGCAAGGAAATTCTGTCTTCAGACATCATTAGGCCAAACATTACAAGAGCCACGAATTGGCTGGTATAAGCCTGCAGACAAAACAAAACATTTAGCAGCTAAGCCTGCAGAGAGTTAGTATGATCTCAATTTGAAGTGCTACAATTAAAATTTTAATTGGATTCCACAGGGCTGAAGTATGAAAGTCAAGCACTGAAGAGCAATTACCTTTGTGCTTGCCACACCTATCTCGGGTCCTGCATTGATGTGGACTCCACAGTCAGTCTCTCGGGATATTGAGCTTCCAACTGTGTTTGTGATGCCAACTGTTAGAGCACGACGTTCTTTGCAATACCTCAAGGCCATAAGAGTATCTGCAGTTTCACCTGGAAAACATTTACATCTTGACTTCAGGTTGACAGAGGATAGTAATGATTTCTGAAAGGCATAAAATTCTACACAAGCGT
This sequence comes from Podargus strigoides, assembly GCA_028020825.1. Taxonomy (NCBI): domain Eukaryota; kingdom Metazoa; phylum Chordata; class Aves; order Caprimulgiformes; family Podargidae; genus Podargus; species Podargus strigoides. The sequence continues at coordinate 15,595,920 of CM051632.1, read as the reverse complement.
GCTCTAAGTAACTGCATCCACACTTACACAATGGGAAATGTAACCGAAAATCTTTCAAGCACTCATTCATTGTCTATATATTTACATCAAGTCTGAAAGAAACTTCCATTGGCTTTTAATTCAACTGAAGACAAACAGTAAATGCAGCTCACCTGACTGACTTATAAAAAAGCACACGTCATCTCTGAATACAGGCGTGTTTCTATCCAGGAAGTCACTGGCAAGTTCCACCATCACTGGTAATTCAGTTAATTCTTCCAGTACTTGTCGAGTCTGTATTCAAGCAGCACACAATATTTGTTAATATTGCTATCCATAAAAGTCCTGACATTTTAGGAGTCAGAGATAATCTAAATAGATTCTTATTACAAAAATTGATAATTACAGCTGACCAGAGCTTTAAAGTAAGGTGAAAAAAAGTTCATTTCTAGCATGGTAATAACAGCGTTGGAGCATTAATAAAGAATATGGCACAAAGGAAAACTGAATATAAGGACAAGATCCCTCAATGAAAGGCAAAGTTTGAGATATAGATGAAAAAGCAGATGAAGAGCTGTTGCCTAAAACCCCAGCAACTAGGAGTTACAGATGCATTTCAGCTAAGGCTGAACATACAGCTACTGCAGCATGGTAACTGGTCCCACAGCCAATAATGATCAGTCTTCGGCATCTTCTGATTTCTTTCAAATGATCCTTCAGCCCCCCCAGCAGAACTGCAAGCAAAGAAGCATATATCAATGGTGGTTTTTATTTTCTAATTAATATGTTGAAAATTTGCAGGCTTAGTGCAGCTTGAAAGCCTCTGCTGAAGTTACCTGTGCTGCTCTCGAAATTCACCCTGCCCCTCATCGTGTTGACAACTGATTCCGGTTGTTCGAAAATTTCCTTTTGCATGAATGCACTGAAGTTACCTGTGGAGAAAAACATTCCATGGTAATGCTTGGGTACATGGTTTATCATTTGAAGTCTACTACAGTTACAAAGAGACAACTTTTAAGATGACCTGTGGCAGCAAGCTAATTTAAGTGGACTTTGTTAGCTTAAACAAAAACTTAGGAATAGGCCAGAAAAGAGAAGAGATTGGTAGTTCTCTCTATTGGTTTCATTTCCCAGCACTGACAAGGTAACCAAACTCCTTTTTAAAGAAACTTCTCTATTCCACTTCAGTTCTTCATTTGCAGTCCAAGTTTGCCAACAGCTACAACAACATGTTAACGTTAGTTATATTTTCACTAAATATTGAGATGAACAGAAGTATCCAGGACTTTCCTGAAGCTAAAAATGGGTAGGATCCCATATTGCTCATCTTCCCTTGGTCTTAAAGCGTAAAATTGTCCACTCCCAGTACAAACAGCCTAAATATCAGGTCATTTTCACAACACGTTAGCAGTTTTCTATCCTATCTACTACACAGGGAGTAATTATCCATCTTAGATGATACTCCTTTACAGATGTTTGAACCCACCCTTCATGATTTGCTGCAATTCCATCTGCAAGGTTTGGATGGCCCGGGAAGGATCATCACTAGCTGACCGCTCGAGACGGTGAATTGAAAGCTTCCCATCAGTTACTGCTGCAATGTCATCATCTTCTAAGAAAATTACTCGGTTGGTGTGCTCAATGATAGCACTACAGAAAAAACAGAAGTGAAACAAACCTGACACGTCAGTAAGAGTTGGTAGCAGCACTCCTCAAAGCAATTACATGTGTCACACAGTACTTCCAGCCCCTTTTGTATCTTCCCTTTGGATGTAACTACAGATAGACCCATCTTAAAGGAAATGGCTCCATCTGCTGCTCCTCCTGCACTCTCACAGGAACCACAGAGGTTGGCAATTGGCAGATATTGCACTTGTTTGCAGTTCAAATGCTGATGTCAAACCTTCACATTTTTTTTGTGCCTTAGCCTGGGACCTTTATGAAGTTACCTGAACTAGAAGCTATTCTATCAGAAAACAACTGTACAGCAGCAAGGCAGCTTAAGATGTCCAGAACTATCTCACTTCTAAACCAAACCAGTCTTTTGAGAAACATTTAGAGTACGTTTACTACCTTGCATCTGAAGCAAAGAAGAACTCTACTGCTTTATCCCCAACAGCGTGAAGGCAGGTAGAGCTGTCCAGTCTTTTCATCCGTGAATTGCACATGTTCTTCACATTCTCAATGTTGCCTATTAAAGAAATGAGACACTTGAAATGTAAAACCAGATCTGCTCAAGTCATAGATTACAGACTATGCAGGTTCAAGTTATCACAGTTCAAAAACATTTGGGGGGTATGTGACTTTTGTATGAACTACACATTCAGTAATATAAAAATAGAATATCCTCAGCTAAGAAGGTATTTGGAGCATCAGCTGGTAGCTTTATGGTACAAAGACCAATTAGCCTAATTTCTAATCATAAAGTAACAATAATTTTAGCTCTTAAAAATAATGTAATTGGATTTATCAACTTACATGTTCTATATAAAACAGGAATCTGTTCAGTGGAGAGCTTGTACTTGCTCCTAACCCCAATGAGCAATGGACTCCCTCTCCTACAAAGGGAAAACATGCAAGTTTATAAGAGAAAGGTGCATACAAAGCAGTCAGATCTGTGAAGCTGAAAAACAATATCCCGTCCAGTTTCCTAAATAGGAAGATCCTCCTCAACCCTGATCCAACATGGCAGGAGTTGTATAAACTTGGCTTGTTTCTGTAAGATTTGCCAAATATTATTACATGAATAATCACCATATGCCTTAGTGATTCTTTCCCCATGAACTACACCCAGGTAAAGGAAAACATATATGAACTAATTGTTTTCCTCCAGTAATCACAAAGAACTTAGCACAGGCACCAATTTGAATATTGTTTTTACACACATCTTACTCCACCTCTGAAGCGAGCCAGCAATATGCTCCAGTGCTCTTTACTATCGAAATACTGATTCACCCTTTAGCCTTTTAAATTCACAAATGTCAGCCTTTACTGCACCTCTGAAACTAGAACACTAAGATAATTTTTTAATTATATGGGTCATGTGGCACACTGAAGAGCTTATTAAAAAAATAGAAATATCTCACAGGAATAAAAGAGTAATTCACTCCCCCCAGCACCTCAGGTTACAAGTTTAGCTTCACTTAATCCCCTCACTCCTAAAAACCCAAACCTGAACCACATATAGAATAGTTCATTTCAGAAGATGTTCTCCAGTTAGAGTGATGGTACAGCTGTCTTTTTCACAATTTTAATCTAGTCCCATTTTAGACCACAGAAGCAATGGGCTTTTTGGTTGTAATATAAAATGGTCTTTATTCCCACTGCTACTTTCCTTGCTACTTGAATCTCTTTGCATTCCCTAAAAGTTGTTTTCCAAGTCATAAATAAAAGTAGAACTTACACAGAAAAAACTTGTAAATGCTATGAAAGCTGTAGAACACTATTTATGTAAGCTATTGGTATGATGGCTTTTTAGCCAACCTGAACATACTTCTCTCAGTCTTTACTCAATGTGAAATAAATTGAACCATATACTTTCCTTCCTTTTTTAGATATAGGAGAAAAATCAGCACACTCTTAATATAACTTTAGAAACAAAAGATAGACTGTGTCAATAAAGAAGCTCAGTATAACAGATAAGACAGGCTATGGGAATGAGTTTGTCAGTGGTACATTGTTCTGTGTCATTTGGATGATCTCCAACTGAAGGTGTATTTGCATGAAGCTAGTTTGCATCCTCAAAAAGTGAGTAGTCACAGCTAATATACTAAACAAAATTAAGTTAAAGATTATAAAGAATCAACACAAGTCTCTGGAAATTGTGACCTGCAGACAGTACAGCTCAAATTAAGTTATATTTAATAGTCAGTGACGAGATGCTCAGCAGAGTTTTTCTGCACTTGACAAGGATTTCACTAGTGCAGCTATTTACATTCTGAGTATTCTAGTCTCTTGGTTTTGTTTTTTTAAGAGCTGTTAGAAATTTTTTTTTTAACCTAAAAAAGCATGAATTATGTATAAAATGGAATTTTACTAACCTGGTAGCAACAGCTTCCCCTGGGTAATGGATGCTCTTGAAAACCAATGCAAAAGCACCTTCCTGGAAACCACAAAAGAAGGAGAGAAAAAAAAATCCTTACCAACTTATCTCAATTAGGTGCATTGCATTAACGGGGCCCCTCTTCTTGCCAAGACTGTGAAGGAGAGCTCTTTACTGCTATCAGGAATCTCTTCCTGGAGGGCAGACTGCACCTTTAAAGGAATTGGTCAGGGAGCAGACCAAGCCAACATGCACTTAACAGTGCAAGAGCTGAATGAATGATCAGGAAGCGAGCACTTTGCCTCTCTTTATAAATAAAAGCAATCCCTTCTAACGCTATGGTTAAGAAAATCTGTGAGATGTTACTCATAATCCACATGAAGACTTTTAATAAGAATGTGCATGTAGCTGCATTTTATCATGCATTTTCAGCTAAATATTTGGAGTTACTATTTCTAGTTTAAGCAGCAAATTCTCACTAATGTATTTCCAAAAAAAAGAAAACCAAACCTCCACCACAAAAAAAGGAAAAAAAAAAACAAAACCACAAAAACAGGAACACACAACCAAACACTATAGTATTAGCACAGCTTGCAACCTTGAGGAGTACTCCAAAAGCAGAAGCAAAAGCCCCCCCAGCTTGCAAACAGAAGAGAGATGGTAATATTCCCTCCTCTCACAGGGACTCCACTCAGACTGCTCTGCTCTTGTTCTGCAGTCAGGTGAAGTCACCCCTCAACCAGGTGGCTGCACCACTATTCCCTCTTGAGCCATACAGGCCTTTACTTTGTGTGTATTCCAGCTCTGCTCTAGGGAATCCTACAGAGCTGCTTTGGAGAAGAGAAAGGGGAGCTGAAAAGAGTGTAAGAAAATGCAGGAAGGGGAGGGAAAACATCTGCCTGGAGACTGGGGGAGGAAACAAAGCAAGCTTTCTCCAAGTTTGCAATGCATCTATCGAAGTTTTTAAGGGCTCATGTATTAACTAACAGTAGGTTCCCACTTCACAGTTTGGGAACCAGCTACGCCATGAATCAGTACAGCTTTTTAGATCTATTCCCAAATATGGGAGCCAAGGCATATTATTAGACAAACTTGAATCACAGCAGTGTTTTAACATGATCAGAATAGCCTTTAAGAACACACTGCCCTTTAGGAAAGATTTCAACCCCCAGAGGACCCTACAATTTGTTTTTTTGATTATGCTGCTTCATTAAAAACCTGTGATAACATCTTGCTTTAAAAAAAAAAAAAAAAAAAAAAGACCAAAAAAAGCCACCAAACAAAACCCACTGCTAATGCAATTTAAAGATTTACCATTGAAAAGCCTTTGAAGTTTCCAAAATTTTAATCTCATTTCTTGGTCTATTAAGCACTGTTTAGAGGCCAAAAAGTGTTATTTGCAGCACTTTCTAAGGACCCCAGCAGAGGATCTAAATGCATAAATGCAGAATACTAAGGAACTCCACAAATAGCTTATACTGTAGCACAGGAAAAAAAGAAACTTCCCACTTACCAACTGTTGAATAACTCTTTCTACCAAGGCTGAAAAACTGGTGTCTTCACTCTCTCTGTTGTCATACATGTATTTGATCAATTTGGGGATTGTTTCTGTATCAGTTTCAGATTCAAATTCATAGCCTTTGCTCTCCTGAAATATCATACAGAAGAGTAAAAAGTGGTTTCACCCTCAGGCAAGAAACACTGAAGAGCCTTTCAGCTGCCTCCCACCAGAAACTGCACAGTAAGACAGACTGCTTGGAGCACTACAATGGACTAGTCAATATGTGTCACTATAGACAAAATATAAAGACTTATCCTGCCATAGCTGCTCTTTCAGAAATACTGTAATAAGACATGTAGTAAGCCTTGCTTAGCATCTGTCAAGCAACAAGAGACAGGAGGGAGCCCACCCCACACACCCTCTCAAAGAATTTGAGAGCAAGTTGCTACTAAGTACTTCTGCGTTTAGGATTACAAGAACATATTGTACTTCACTAGCTCCTGAGTTTCTTTATTGAGCAGACTCCTTCACACTACTATTTTATAGATGATATCAAGAAACTTGAATTCAGATTCCAACAAAGTCATGCAAGACCTAGCAGTGGTTGGTAGAGCATTTACTTTCTGTGACTAGATTCCAAAACTAGACCTACCAGAAATTTTCTCAGGTCCTTATAATTTGTGATGATTCCATTATGGATAACAACAAATTCTGAAAGGGGGGGGGAAAAAAAAAAAATATATAGATATAGATATATTCATCAGAAATGAAAAAAAATAAGATATTTAACTCAGAACACAAAATTAGAGGGGAAAAAAAAGAAGTACATTAGAAACTACCTGCTAAAGCTTCCAGACCTACGGGTTATCACAACATGGACAACAGAAAGCAGAATCTTACAAATTCTGAAGGCATACAAAGGTTGTTCCAACATTAAGTTCTAAACTGCACCCCGCAGAACAGCCCCAAGCCATCTCAAATGAAAAACAATATGAAATCTCCCTTTTCCAGCCTAGACAATATCGATGCATTTACACTTGAGTTTTACCTTCTAAAACAAGAATGCTGTACTTGGACTAACTTGTATCAATTTTCAGAAAACACATCTCTAATCTTTTACAGTGTTACTTTAGCCACAGAAGAGGATATTTTATTGCAAGTGTGTCTAACCTAGATAGAACGGGCACAGGGTAGCCCCACTATAGAAAATAGACACCATAACATTAGTAAGAACACAGAACATATGTACTATGTGGACTGAACCATTTCAAATTCACACAGGTCCAGAGCACTGCAGAGATTACGTACCATTCCTTTTATCTGATCTCTGAGGGTGACTGTTTATTGCACTTGGTACTCCATGGGTTGCCCAGCGAGTATGCGCGATGCCAAAATGTGTTTCAAAATCTGCTTTTGAATCCAGGTCATCTTGTTCTATACACAAGAAATTCAGTTTACTGAATATTTAAAGTTGAGTCTCTCTCTCTCTCACACACACACACAACTAGTAAAACACTAAGAGAATTCCCACAAGCAAAAAAATCTAGAAGTTATCTTCTGGCTTTCTTTTAAAGCATTTGCTTTCTTGATATTACACTTCAGATAATTCAAGCTACTGTGATTAAAACTTTGTTTGCCAAGACTCAAACATTTTCAGCCAATACTAACAGCTAGGCTAACAGACCACATTACTACAAATTATAATGTAAATGTATTAAAACACAACTTCAGTTCTTCACAGATGGAAGCACTGCATAAAGCAGACTGTGATGACAGCCAGATGCTTAAATGCTCATAAATTCTGTCAGAGACCATGTTCTGACATTTCAGCTACCAAGCACATAAATCATCCAAGTAAAGCACCAAGGGAGCCCAGGTCTTGAACAAAGAAGCAACCAAAAGAGCAGAGAGTAGACTGATGATTTCACAGCACTACACCTAAAGATCTGCTTGCTTTTCAAGTGCAGGTTTGGGGGGCACAAATAATTTAAATGCCAATAGATTACAGAATACAGTTATTTCTGATACAGAATCATAACTGTAATTTCACGGTCTGACTTTCTGCTGAGATGCAGATATTATCTGCCTGGGAGTAAAGAGCTCATTTTTAAAACACTTACTGTACAACTCTTCTTCCAGGGCCTTTACTTTTCCTCTTTTCTTAACTAGTTTGATGAATCTTTCTTTATCTTCATTATTATTTCCATCAATTGCCACTCCTACAGTACAGGACACAGCCACAAATGTTATTTAAAGCATGAAATGCACTGGATGAGAAAAAAGAAGGCTGAGAAAATACAGACAAGCACACACTAGTGAAACAATTATTTTAAAATTATCCTTCAAAGGGATATATTGGAAGCCTGTCGCTAGACCTGTATAGTTTCAAATCAAACTAGATGAAGTCTATATCCACTGCAGAGATGAAAATATACATAACCCATCTCAAATTTTGCTTGAGGACAGTCTGATATACTTTGCTCAATGAAATTAGCAACTCAAATTTAAAGACAACTTTAATCTTCCTCATCCTTTCACTGGGACTCACACAAAAAAAGACTGAGGTACAAACAACATGACCCCGTATGGAGGCCTTCTTCCTCACACCCTGTTTGCTTTGGTTATGTCTACTAAACCTCAGCCACCATCTGATTAGAGGGCTAAATACCCAATTTAAAATCCTGAGGAAAGCTGAAGAAGAAACTCTAAAACCCGAGGTAATTAGTTCTGATCTTACAATCTGCAGGATAAAAAAAAAAAAAAAAAAAAAAAGAGAAATCCACTATGCAGAAGCTGAAAGTCACATAGGTAGCTACTGGTTGCTAAAATTAATTTGGTGAGTTGGCTTGCTTACCTGCAGAGTCATATCCTCTGTATTCCAGTCTCTGTAATCCTTTTATCAGGGTTTCAAATATTTCCTTCCGAGTTCGAGGCACTCTGTAGTTTAGATAAGCAAAAATTCCTGTTTAAAGAGAAAAGGGGAAGGGGGGGAAAAAAGAAGCAAAGATTTTTTTTTTAGAGTTTGCATTCCTTCAGACTCAATTTAGACCCCTTTCAAACTGGCATCACAGAGAAGTCCTAGGTGGACCCAACCTCCCATTTAGTACAACTTTTCCTACTGTGTTTTTTAATGGAGAGAGTTCAAATACAATAAAGGAATTAAGCCACTCATTTTCACTGTGCAACACATACGGTTTCCTGGCCAGTTTCTCTCCTCATGTTACCCACCAAGAGTTAAACAGTTGAGAGAGCTTAAAAAAAATTCTACTTTTCATGAAAACCACAGCTGAAAATGGGAACATTGTGATCTATTTCATATCCAGATTTAAAACTAGACATTCAAAGAAGGAATATATTCACCAGTACTAACACAAGGAGACTTTTGTAATCAAAGCCACGGCCTTAAATACCCATGGGTAGGTACTAGGCACAACATCTATTTCTGAAAGGCTCCAGCTTAATCCTGTATAGAACAGTCACTTCAGCAGAAAGAGAATAGAGAAGAAAACATAAAGAAAGGGCAGAAGTCAAAAGGATAGGACAACAAAGGCAAGAAACAGAAGATACAAAAACAGGGTCACCCAAAAACCAAGCATTCACCCTTTGCGCTGCCTCCGCACAATGCTGCCTGCCAAACCCAACTCAGCAGAGACATAAGATCCGTTTGTTTGCCCGGTGTTACTCAGGTCAACTCTTACAGAGACTTCATAGGAAAGACGTGAACTCACTCCTTGCCTACTTGGCAAACAGAGCCTGGAAGAGCCTGCAAGTCTGATCCCTCTTCTCTTCAATAAGACCAGTCATCAAGCAAGAAGCAGCTTTTTTAGTTTTGGGGTTGGTTCCCCTCCCTCCCACCTCCACACAATTTTTAAGGCAAAAGTATACAAGCATTTTTTTATTAGAAGGAGTCTGGGGGATGTTGTTTTATCTTTAGAAAAGGTGTATTAAAAAGGGGTCACCTGCAAAAGAAAACACAACCATTCCTTTTCTCAGCCTACTGCTCTTCCTGGGACTTCTGCATTTATAAGGATAGATTAGGCCTTTTATTAACTCTTGCAAATCTGTACCCCAATAAACCAGAAACGTCCAATTTCACGGTTTCAACAGATTCTCCAAGCAACAAGTCAGGACTGGAGACTACAGTTAGCAAAGAACAGACTTTAAGAGCTCAGCAGATAAGCAGTTCAGGCAGTGTTTTAAATAGAAAAGGTCTTTGTTTGAAATTTAACACCCTCTTCCCCTTCAATTAAGGCTTTTGAACTGTAAATGGAAGTGGTGAAGAAGCTGTTATAATGATACACCAATAAATCTCCCTTATAAATATTGTTGTGAATTCGGTTACTCCGCTGGTCTTAAGCCATTAATACTTGATTTGACAGCGAGACTAGGACTATTGCATTGGTCTCCAAATTTATCTTGGAAGGATTAAAGGGTAGAAAATGCTTTTCTGCTACAAAAGTGTGATTTATGAGGAGCCTAGCCTAATTATTTCTAGAGTGTCCAACATGAACAGAGATATTAAGACAATAGCTGCATTTAAAGAGGTATTTGGGAATTTGAACAGCTAAATATTGTTCTTGATGGACGCTTTGAAAAATAATGCCTCTGGTTATATACAGTCACCTTCGACTGAGAGCTTCTTGATCATTTTCCAGACAGATATTTACCGTTCTCTGGCATTAACCGTGAACCTCAAGAGCAACATTCTTCAATTTCTTCAATACAAATTTCTCAACATCATTCCAGAACATTGCTACACACCTCATTTCAGATCCAGCTCTACTTTCTAGGCCAGATTTCACAATGTATTTAAGATGCATCGGCCTTGTATGTTCCATGTGGCATCTCTGACTACACAGAGCTCCAGGAAAAACCTTCCTTTGGGACCATCCTTACAATGCTACCAGTGTGCTGCAATTGTTAAAAAGATCCTTGTTTCCAGGGAACTGTAACTCTTCTTCCACACACATGAATTAGAAGATGTAGAAGTCACCAGAGGCCACTTGCAATGAAAGCAATAGCTGTAGCCTGGCTTCTTAAGGAATTTATTATAAACTCATTCTGATAAAGGAAATAAATCTTAACTCTCAGGACCATTTCCCTAGCACTTTCCTGTTTCATGATTTACTCGCGTATCTTCCTCCCTACTCAGTCATCATTTTGGCTAGATTTAAAGCACATTGCTCAACTCATGTAGAAACAACTTTTGATAAAGTCTTCTTGTAGCTTAATTCCTTCTGGAAGCAAACCAATATGACTGAATCTTAGTTGAATCATACTCATGATAAGAGAGTTTTGCAATGCTCACAAGTTACTCGATAATGGCCTCCCCAAGCTCTTAGATGCCACTTCCAGGGCTTGCACCTCTCCTCCCCAGTGAAGACTCAAGTACTCTCTAAGCTAATGCAATACTGAAGTGATACGTATCAAGTACAGTAACATTTATTTGTCAGCACAACATAAGCAATGAAATCATTTCCTAAGTCATACATACAAACATAGAATCCAGTGAAAGCCTTTAAGAAGTGTTTTTGTAGGGCAGTGCTCTCTTGACCCAAATGCTAAATCTAGTTTATAACTTTCCATAATTACAGAGCATGGACTAGGTCAATCATGTATGGCTTACCTTTAGAATTAGATACTCAGAAACAGAAGGTTGTTAAAACATTACTAACACCAGCTTTAGTCAGGTGCAGAAACTGAAATCACAGCTCTCCCCTTCATGTCCGTATCAGAGTGTTACCCCTTTCCCTTTCAGGATTGCAAGCAGAGCATCAAGAAGATGAAAAAAAGTTCATTGAGTATTTTTTTTGTAGGAAAAATCCACAACAACTCTTGCAATTGCAAGATTTCACCAAAATCAAGAAGGGGGCAGCCTATACTTGAAGTTTGAACAAAATTAATGATTTTCTTAAAAAAAATAAAAGGATGCCTCTACTGGGGCAAACACATTGTTGATGCCAGAAACTTAGCTTTGATAAAGTCCTAGTCTCAACTTCATGTCCTGATGAAACTAATTTTGATTTAAAATAGGTAGATCATGAGTTTAAGAGCATCTTATCTGTTTTTTAAACCCTACATACTTTTGCTATACTGTCTTCTTACATGTGAGTGTGATAACATCTCAACTTTGCTTCCTAAAGAGCATGATTATGGCAGTATTTAATGACCTATGTATTTTCAAAACAGAAAACAAGGGGTTTAACTCTTCATCTTCAAGAAGTCAAGAGAAAACACAACAGGACATATTCTAAACACTTAAGCCTGGAAAGACATGCAAAAATAAAACAAAAAATTATATAATTTAGAAACTGTTGGTTGTAACCTCAAGAACTCCTGGAATTCCTACAGCAGATCAGCACAACAAGGAAGATATGGGCTATCTCCCATGATAACAAATGTCACGTAAAAGGCCTCCAAATCTTGATGAGAAGAAACTAGCAACTATTCTCACTGCTCTTCACAAACTGCTGCTCTCTTTGCCATTTCATACTGAGTCAGTTACTCCACCCCAAATTAGGTCTTTTACCAAACACTGTTAACACCCTCATTTCCCAATCAATATCTAGCTCAGATACACCAAGTTTTTGATAGCACCATTACAGGTCTCGCTGCTTAGTGCTTGCCACCAATACCTTTGCTTTGCTTAGGCACTGAGCCAAGTCTCTCACCTGAAGGGGTTTTGTTTAGAAGCCACTGAGTTTGTCTCGTTGATAGCGACCCAAGAGTCACGTAGGAGCTCAAACAACATCACCTCATGTTCCCATTCAAGTGAAAGATGCTCGCTAGACCCCTTGCTCTTTCCGAGGTTACAACTAAAGAGGATGTGGAGGCAGGGAAAAGATATCTAGCTCAGAAAATACATTTTTGGGAGCTGTGACCATGCACTTCCAGTCTGCCTCTCACAAAAGAGGTTTTGTTCATGATGGTTAAGAAAGTATCCTGCCAGACCTGAGAGGAGTTTCAGTGAAGGGACAGGTAAAGTTTCACGAGAATTTCCTCCATAACTAAAATACACTGCATTAGCAGCTCCTGAACCCGTGCTTTGAGTTTAATCTGATGCAAAGCATATCTAAACGATTGTACACATGATGTAGGTATTATCTTCACCATCTCATCTCACCTTTACTAGATAAAGGAAGGTGAATAAACTCACATCAGCTGAGAATTAAGCTCCTTCACCGCCTTTGTTTGAAAACCACAAACTCTCCCTGTGGCCGCAGTTGGGTCCCAACTCATCCCTGCTCCTGGGTGAGGAAAGGCAGAGCCGAGCCCGTGTCCCAGCCCGGGCAGCGATGCCCTGAGGCTCCGGGGCAGGGGCAAAGGTGACCAGCGCGGCCAAGGCATCCCCGGGCCGTGGGGACCAGAGGACCCAGGGACACGGAGGCTGTGGGGAACACAAAGTCCATCTCCTTTCCTTGGGAGAAGGGGCGGACAGAGGAGCTTTACCTTTACCTGCCGCCACCCCAAAAGCCGGTCATCCCCCTCCCCACCGCACAAGGGGATGCAGCGGGGTCAGTGCGGAGCCACGGCGGGGTTCCGCAGCCCCGGGACCCGCTGTCACAGCGGGGCAGCCCCGCACCTCTCGACTCAGGGACAAAGCAGCCCTTGTCCCGACACCCCGGGACATCTCCCTCCTCCCAGCTCCGTCCCGCCCGGGAGGCAACGGGCGGCCCCGCCACTCACCGCACATGGTCTCGCCTCACGGTCCGTCCCGCTGCAGGAAGCGCGGCTCCCGCCCGACGGCCCGCCTCAGGGACTGCCGCCTCCCCGGCCAGCCCGGCTCTTATAGCGCGGCCGGCTCGGGCCCTGCCTCCCCGCTCATTGGCGCGGGGGCCCCGAGCGGGTGCACGGCGGGGGCAGAGCCCCGGCGCGGAGGCGGCCCGGGGGCGGGGGGCTGCGGCGGTTCGCGCCCTGCCCCCGGCCCTGCCCCGGCGGCCGCGCGCGCCTGCCCGGCTCGACCCTTCCCAGGGCCGCCGAGGGCTGCGGAGGGGCCTCCGCGTATGGAGGAGCCCGGGCGGTGGGCGAAGCAGTCCGTCCTGTCACGGAATCACAGAGCAGCCTTGGCTGGAAGAGAGCTCTAAGCTCCCCCAGTCCAACCATTAACCCAGCGCTGCCCAGTCCCCACTGCCCCATGTCCCTCAGCTCTGAAATCCCTCCAGGGATGGGGACTGACCACTGCCCTGGGCAGCCTGGGCCAGTGCTGGGAACCCTTCCAGGGAAGGAATTGTCCCCAATATCCAATCTAAACCTCCCCTGGCACAGCTTGAGGCCATCACCCCTCATCCTGTCACTGTTACCAGGGAGAACAGACCTGTGCCTGCTTTAAATTAGTTTATAAGAAGGAGTAAGTGTATTTTTTACTGCCTGTGTGAAACAGGTATGCACACCATGCTCCATAAAAACCAGTTTTGCTTTCTTTCCCCACATCCCCCAGAATAAGACCGAACAGGCCCCTGATTTGTCACCGCTGCAGTCCTGGCTCTGTCACTGACCTGCCGAGTGACATCAGGCAAGTCATTTTGACACTCCATTCCAGTCTGTCTTGTCTGTTTAGGTAACTCTGCTCCTCCCCTGAAGCAATCTCTGATCTTGCTTCCCCCTGTCCATCCCAATTGAATGAGGAGGTTCCTAATCTCAGCCATGCGTGTGAAGCAGCATTGCTATTTATATTATATACAGTAAAGCTAATTTTTCTTTTCTCCCTGTGCAACATGACTTTTAACTAATGAGTGGTGCAGACAGTGGGAAAGAAGCACTTTTTCATTTTTTTTTTTAAACATCACTGCAACACTAATCACCAAACATCACAAGTCAGAGCCCAAAATTTCACTCATGCAAGACATTTTGTGTTTCCATGTGACATTCCTAGGGAGAAAACTAAACAAAAATGAGACTCAACTGCAAGTATGAGCAGCATTAATTAGTGGTTAACATGTCACTTCGATAACTTCTCAGTCAATGCTTCCCAGAGTCATCTGTCTAATGCCATTTGGCTTCTTCATGGCTTTTTGGAAGTATATTAGAGAATAAACTGATTGTATTTACTGGTGGGTTTTTGTTTGGCTTGAAGGGACAGATTTTGCAGCACTCAGATGAGATGATCAAACTGATCCCGTCTCACCTTAAAACTTGAAGTCTAAAATCCAAAATACGTGAAAGCATCATCTACCATATTGAACACAAGAAGGATGTGATGATTTTCCTCTACTCTGGAAAAGTGCTCTTCTCAGGGGACCACTAAAAACCCAAAACATATCACTTTTGACAAAGAGTTTGTAAATTGAAGGTTGCTTTTTCATGCTATAGGAGACAGGCATCTGAGAAACAACAAGGAGATCAACTGGTGCAACTTCCCATGGAAGTCTGAACACAGGTCTGAGTGGTACTCTGGGGATCAGGAATCTTTGCTCAGCTTCTACTTTCTTTTTTCTGTCTTCACATAAGCGATCAAAAATAGAAGTGGTAAATAGTAGGGTACAGTATGGAGAATACTGTATCACTGTTTTAGCACCAGGTAACAAGGAAGTTACCTGGGGCACCATTAGGCAAAGGCAAGGAGCAATGAAAATCATTCAGGATGTGGTTGGAAAGAAGAGGGATTTATGCTTAGGTTCTCCCTGAGCCTAATACAAGTACTAGTGCTTACAGCATTTATGATCTGCCCTGAAAAGCAGCCAGCAGCATTCTAAGGACAGGTATCTCAAATGACATTTGCATATTCAAGAGATTCAGATACATATCTAAATACCCTGTTCTGTTCCATGCTAGACTCCAAAGGGGACTGAATTTCCTACTGAGGAGTTCAGTAAAGTCAGTTGGCACAGGTAGTAAAAAGGACGTTAGTAAACAGGGGCAGGAAAAAAGTGGTAGTGGATGTGAACTGCAAGAAGGAAGAACTGTGATAAATACCAGGAAAAAAACAGGAGAAGCAGTTAGACAATAAAACAGGCTGCAGAGGCTGTTTATGGCCCTTTCACTGGTCACCCTGTCCTGTGAGGCATCACTAAAGTGAGTGATCTGTGTACGCTGTGAAGGATGATGGGTGACCAAATGGAAGTCCCTTCCAGCTCCAGCACTTCTGTGATTACACCTGGGTTGTAAAACTTCATTTAAATTACCCTTTTTGAACTGCTGGTTGAGTGGCTACTGCATTTTCCTGAGACTAGCCTGTTGCTAGATTCATACTGGAACACACAGCACAAGTTCTTATATTAACAATGACAATTCATTATTTTAGTTTTATATATATATATAAAATATATATATATACATATATATATATATATATATATATATATATAAAAGAAAGAAACTGGAGAAAAGGAACACTAGGAAGCATTACCTTGAAGGTTTTTCTTGCTTCAAAATGTGAAAGTTGAGAGACCAAAAGCAGCCATTGTATATCACAGATCATCCTCCTCAACTAGAGTCCTGTACTTCTGCATTTTTTATGTATTACTCCCAATAAAAATATTTAAAACATTGAGAAAAACTGACCACTCCCATCACCATCACTTTGATTTTAACAAAATGGGGCAGAGTTATTCCCTACCAAGGCTCTCAAGAATATTTGTGCTGCCAGCTTGATCTGGATTTCTCTCCGATTTCATCCCAGTCTGATAATGGTGACTGTTGTTAACCAGGAGTCATTCCAGTGAAGCTGAATTTCACTGATAGAAAAAACTAATGTAAGGAGCTGACCTTGCTGGCATTTGAAGGAGGTCGGGCTGTGCATGGCATAGTGCCCGTGTGCTTCAGGACAGGACATGTGCCCATGTACTTCAGGGCACGTAGGAAAGGCCAGCTGCCCTCTGCATCCATCTCTGCTCCACAGTGAGTTTTGAAGATAAACACCTCTGAAGTGAAGACAGCAACACCTTTCTTCTGCTGAGAAGTTCAAAGGAGAGGAAGACGTGTTCGTTATATTGATGGTTCTCTCAGCAGAGGTGACAACTAGCTGTTCACCCAGGATCTGTCTAGGACTAAGCAGTTGGTATTTTCAGTTTAAACGGACATAACAGTAATTAACAGCTTTTCATTTGAGAACAGGGGAGAGTTAATCACTATCCCTCGCTGTCAGACAGCTGTCTTTGAAGTGCTAAAAATTATTCCTTATAGGAGGAGTTATGCGTAAATGTGAATCAACCTCATACCTCTGATTGAGAATTAAGTAACCATGATTTAATTCAATGACGGCTTTTCAGCAGAATTGTTGTGATGGGCATGAGTAATAGAAAACCAATCTGGCTAATTAACTGGAGCTGAAATACTTTAAAACATAATGCTTTAGATGAATTATTACTAAATGTGCCTTTGTGTTTTTAAATACCATTAAGTGGTTTCCTGAGTTTTTGATGTAAATTCCTCATAACAGGAGCTGCAAATAAGTTAATGGGAACTGTCAGGGAGAAAAATAAATCATTGGAAAAGTCTGTAGATTTTTCAAATAAGCCAGCTTTTGGGGATGGATTAATTTTCTCAGCCTGTTGTGTGGTCTCTTCAGGTCCAGAGTGAGAAATGCTAACAGAGAAATATGGTTATCTGTATACCTGCCCTCCCCTGCCCCATTTCTGGGGATCAGGACCATCCACTCAGTATTTTTCATAAATACAGGATTCTCACAGATTACATGGGGTTGGAGGGAGCAAAGCCAGCTACTTACAATAGCTGGGGAAAGCATGCCCAAGTAAGAAGTCAGAAAGCTTAAATTACAAAGGTAAAGAAAGTATTAAAAGAAATCCTTAATTCTTTCCAGTATACACCAAATTACAGCTCCACTGAAAGCGTTTGAACAAGGAGCTGATTGTAAAAATCAAAAAGGTACCGCAGCTACTCCGTGTGGCTCATACAGCTATGTCACACCACAGGACCGACCACAGCATCACCTCTTCCTTCTCCACTAAAGCAAAGCCTTGCACGCCTTGCCCAGTTCCCGCAGAGCCCTCCCGGCAGCAGCTGCCCTCTCAGAGCAATAATTCCACACTTCCCAAGCTGCCCCGGCTCGCTCAACACCACGGAGCAGGGCGAAGTGCAGCTTCTCTGCTGCTCTGGTTAATTTTATTTCTAAGCATATGAACCTTGCTTGCTATTTTGGTAAGAACAATTTCATTCCATTCTTCTCTTGATTTGTTTTCACAGCTTTAATACTTCAAGGATTTAAACCAGCCTTTGAAAGGAACACCTTTGAAGCTAGAAAATAGTTTTGCTGCTGGCTGCCCTCTGGTTTGCCCTTTAGATGGTTCCCTGGCAAAAAGCGTCTGATTTTGCAAATCAAAACCTGCTGTTTTCCAGAACACAAACTGGTACTCTCCACAAAGCAAGAAGGGGATGCTGAACAACAGTCCAACTTTGTCTACCCTGCCACCCCCTCTGCATTGCTTCTGCCACCCCTGCCCAGCAAGAAGCTGCTACAGCAGCAACTGGAAGGAGTGGGAGGGAAACAAGGTGCTGGGAGTACAAGTTGCTTCCATACAGCTCCAGATACCAGCAGTTCTAAACTAAAAGAAAACAAATCCAAATTTCTAAAAGCAGCCAGTATAACAAGATGCATCTGGCTTCACCTCACACATTCAAATCTGCTGTCCCTATCACTTCCTTCTGCAATCAAGATAGGCATCAAAAGATTACATACTGGGGGCTTAAGAACTACCCCTCTTCCCCTTTTTCTCCCATTTGTGATTAAAATAAATAAATGGGGGGAGCCAGATTCAAGATACAGCATTAATTTTTAGGACTGGTGTATTTAACATTGCAGCTGCTGTGTTACTATTTATTTAAAAAGATTCTGAAAATAAAGTATCCTCTCCCCCCAACACCACTAAACGCCCACAGGTGACCAGAGATTCCCCAGCTTTAAAGAATATGTTAACAGTTATGATAGACATGCTATGCTATTGTTTAGCAGCTGATAAATGATTGAAGGAAACTCATCTCACAGGTGGGTTATTTTCAGTACTGGAGTCATAGCTATTGCACTGACATCTGCTCTTGCCTCCAGTTTCTATATTTTCCCTTTTTGAATGCTTGGCACAAATCACAGCTACAGCTTCTTTAAGTTGTTTTTGTAACAGCTTATGAGCTTGTTCTTTTGGCAGCTTATTAAAAGAAAAATGGCATAAACTATGCTTAAATAGAAGCATTCATTTTCTTACACTGCCAATTAATGACCCCTCTGTATCTCTGTTTCTACAGTTTTGGGGTTGTTAGATCTGCCATAATCTACCAGCTGTCAAAATCAGCTTTGGGCACATTTGCATTGGTAGAAAAAAAAGATATTGCACACAGGGGATTTCAAGATAACTTTCATATGCAAAACCAGCTCAGTTCTCATGCAGTTCCTCTGTAGTAGGGATTAGGAGGCACCAAAGAAGAAATAACACAGGGCATCAATTTGTTCACTGCATACATAGTATTGCTATAGGACAGGGTGATAGACACTGCTGAGTAGAAGTTGCATGTTGATAAACAGAAGCAGAGTGCTGTACAACCTGTGAGAAGTGTCCAGGCTGTTAACATTAAGTTAGCAGGAGAGGGAGGAAAAGTTGTACATCGATATGGCAGCTCCCCCACTTCATCAGCCAGAGCGTCCCCCACACCAGCCCCCTCTGCCACTGCCACCCCTCAGTCGGGCTCATGTCCAGCCATAAATCCATCCCCTGACAACTTCTGCAAACTACACAGTTAAACAACTGCTATGACCAAGCTATGAATTGCATGGTTTTACTGCCAATAAAAATTCCTTGTATATTTTAAAAAATAATAATTTAAGGGCAAATACATCTCCCTCCTATTCAGCATAGGATTTTTGTGTTACAGTAAAATAAAAAATTTCTGGTTTGGTTCACAGATGTTCTCTAGCTATCCTACTAGCTGCAACTACTAACTGGATTTAGAACCTCATGTTTAGGGTATCCCCCGAGATGCATGAAAGGATGACACCCCCATGGGGATGTTTATGCCATTGCCTTGTACAGTTGCCTTTGGCAACCAAAGTTGCCTGTAGTATTGTCATTGGGCTATGAATATTTTGGTGTGAACACACCAGATGAGGCAAGGTGTAGGATGACTGAAAGCAGGAAATTAGTTTTGAAGCAAAACATTGTTCTCAACTTACCCAGTCATTGTATCTAGGCAAGTGGGAGACAAGATGATGGCCACTATAACCAGGACAAAATTTAGAGAAGAATTTGGGGAGGTGGGGTTGGAGAGAGCTGCCAGAAAACCAAAGAGGAGTAGATATTTATGTCTTCTGTATTTTAGTTACATCTTAAATGAAATGTTTTTACTCTTAAAAAATATTCTACTCCAATCATAACATTTAATTACAAGTCAGATCCAAAACCTTTCATTTAAGCTGTACATTATGACAGCAAACACAGGCACTTTTCAATCCAGTTGGCCAAAACTTGAAACCAAACCAGCTAAATCCCTTATTTGTACAGCTGTATGCATCAGACTCTCCTCCACCCCCCAAAATGATCGTGCTGCAGGACATCAACTCTATGTCAAGGCAGCTAGCACCAGGTCCTGCAGCAGGCAGGCAGGACGATCACAAGTCTCTGCTGGCTTTATGAGCTGCAAAAATCCTGCCTTTGTTTTTGTGGGAAGTAGTGCTGAAAACTTAAACTGGTGCTTGTAGAGCTACACATGTGGCCTCACCATAGCCTAAGGGAGCATTTGAATGCAATCGTCCTTTCAGGTTCAGAACCTGGCCTCGGATATGTTGTTATAATACAGTTTGATGACATCAAATTAACTCAAGCACAGATAGGCATTGAATTAAAGGCACAAAATGGTCAACACTTAACAGGAGTATGTGCATTTATAAATCTACCTGGCATGAAAAATTGAAATTACTTCTAAGTGACCCAAATGAATGCAGTTTTAACTTGTATGGGCTACAAACATCATAAGCTCATGAGAAATTTTCAAATAAGGAACCATTCTATTTTATCTCACATATCTTCTGAGTTCATTTACAAGAAGCAGCACTAAAAGAAGGCAGAAGGAACAGCACCACAGCCTGTCGTGCATCTACTGCTGGAGCTGGAACAAGAATTTCTGTGCTGGGAACCACAGGCAGTGCTCATTGGGAAGAATGTCAGTTCACCAAGCAAGTACCAGCACCCTTGGCCCTAAGGACCAGCAATTTGCTACTTTAGCTTTCCAGTGATTTCTATGAAGTGTCATTTGCTTTTTGAACTGGGTCATGT
Organism: Podargus strigoides; assembly: GCA_028020825.1. Lineage (NCBI taxonomy): Eukaryota > Metazoa > Chordata > Aves > Caprimulgiformes > Podargidae > Podargus > Podargus strigoides. The sequence goes on along the minus strand of CM051632.1, from coordinate 15,575,183 downwards.
TAAGGAAATCCCAGTGAAGAGTCTTTGCCTTTTCCAAGAAAGGGAGTGTCATCATCTGCTGTCATCACATATTCCAGTTGACAGAAAAAAAAAATCCAATTTTGTTTTCTCCGAGTCACATCATTTACTGGCTGTCTCGGAGTGAGGAGCACAGATGTTAAGTGAAGTAACAAGGCACAGCATCTTCTCTATGCCATGGATTTAGGGGTTAGCTAGTCCTTAGCTCCAACTGGCAAGAGTCATTGTCCTGTCCAGAAATGGGCAAAACTTGCTGATGACGTGACTCCTGCTTCAAGGCTGCTATGACACATCGAATCTGCTGCCCCCATGTCTGCAGAGGAGAACACCTAACTCAGCTTGGAAATTCAAGAGGACTAGTAATGAGAAGCAGAAACAGGGATTTTTTTTTCAAGCAACCGAATCTCCCAATCCCAAAGAAGTTTACCTAATGCTTTTAAGGTCCCAGGCAAAGTAGTTTTGTTAGCCTGTATTTACATAAGGATTAAAGGATTTCCCAGACTGTAGGTGTGCGTAAACCACCTCGGCATTCACAAGCAATAGAGTTTCCAGAAGCTCACATTGAAATATCCTTTCTAAGAGATCCACAGTGTTCTGAAAAAATTTAGCAGTAGAGGTTTCACACAGGCATTTTCTCTCTGCATCTCCCCTTTACTTATTGAAAAGGTGGCTCTCCAAAGCCTTATTATTTGTTACTGTGTCGCTTGTGCTTGTCAGAAAGCTTTTGGCCCTGGACCAGACCCAGCCTCTCCTGCAGTTTAGCATCAGAGCAGTATAACAAGATAGGAAATATTTGTTGTCTAAAGGATATTGGGAAGTAACATGGCAGGGAAGGGCAGCTCCTGGGACAGGCTTGGGGCACAGGACCTCAAGAAAAACGCTCTAGAAATGAGTTGCCAGGAGCTGGGGCAATGCCATTGCCCTCCCCAAATATAAGTATCCTGGAGCAATAAATCTAGATGGTGGGAATGGATAGAAAACCTACAAAGTGCAAGAAACAGATACAAAACTCTGAGAAAGGAGAGCTCAAAGCAAAAGTGGCTAAGAGCTCTTTGCCAGGCTGGCAGTGGGACTGGTCCCCAGCTCAGAAGAGCTACAGCACTCCTGTACTTTTACTCATGCAAATGATTTTTCACTCCCCCACAAAATAATTCCACTTCTAGCTTCTTCCAGAATTTTTGAAATGATGCGGTCTGCTCTCTCTAAGTGTCTAGAAAACAAACTCATCCATTGAAAAGTGCAAGCACTTCACCATTCCAAGACACAGCACCACGTGCCAGGACACATTATCAAAGAGCTTTGCTCCCGTCCCAAGTCAGGATGTCACAAGTTAACATTTGCAGTGCAGAGCTCCTGTGTGTTTTTTGGTAGGAGAAAAAGATCCTTGTAGAAAAAACTACACGGTTAGAACTCTTCGGTGAATAAATTAACATCACTTCTCCCATCTCCTCCCCTTTCCCTTACGAGGTTAGCACAACTGCAGTCTTCAGTAGCAAGTATCATGTTGGTTTTATCTAAATAAACCTGAATTCCAGAGAAGGTCTTAAGAGCTCCTCTTCTCAGTAAAGATTTGCTCTCACAGATAAAGCAAACCAGGAAAAAGAAATTCTCAAGTGTTTGATTTTTCTGTCCAGTCACTTCTTTGGTGAAAGAGAGCAAAGAAACCCTTTCACACTCCTCACTATGAATTTTCAGCTCTGTTTGCTTTGACTTCTTGCAGCTAAGCCAAGGAATTAAAAAAAAAAAAAAAAAAAAAAAAAGACCAACAACCCATGTCTGAAAATTTCCACTAATGAATTCCAGACTTCTGGACTGAAAAACCATCTGCTTTCTCCCAAGTCATGTTGTCAACAACTGAGCACAGCTGTATGAAGGGCAACAAAATATTATACAGTTACTTGTGTTTCTACACCTCAAAATTTGCAGGTTTATTGAAGTACATCAGAGAAACCTACTAGGTTCAATGCAAAGCTTTATCGCTGCCTTCACCTTTGCAAAAGCCAGCAATATTACCCTGATGATATGAGGCAGCAGGTAACATCAGTGCTTCATCTTCTTTGCTTTTGCACTTTCTTTTAAGATAGAGTCAGTGGCAGCAAAGCTCACTACCAGGGCTTTTATCATCTGACCAGGGAGCCAGGAGTTGGGATGCTGCACACTAATGATGTGAAATAGCTCAGAGTCTCTCGTGTTGCACCTGGGCAGCGCAGCACATCTCAAGGAGACAGTATGCATGTAAACAAGAAGAGGGTCCATTAGGCTAGCAGTGTTTGTCAAACCAAATAATTGCATTAACATTGCAAACAACCGACAAATCCTTTTGCTCAGAAGCTATCAGTGACATCCATTACAAGTCTGCTAATGACTGTGTGCAGTGTAAGGGCAATAGCTTGGTTTGCTGCCTGAATGTGCTGCTGACACCATGGAGCATTCTCTGCAAGAACAACCATCACACCCATTTGACGCAAAGAACCCGATTAAAGCACTAGCACTAAACCCTTTCCTCTTTTGAAAAACAGTATAGGATCTTCAGTGACTTCAAGAGGATCAGGACCACCTTTCTGTGCCTTACCTGCAGACACCAGCTCCAGCAGCACAGGGCTTCTGGTCGCATACTGGGTGTTGTTTCAAGGCAGGGACATCATCACTGAGGCTCGACAGCAAAGGCACCAGCCTGAGGCAGCCTCCACCAGCCTGCTGTCAGTAACACACAGCTTCCCACTGCAAATCACACCAGCCAGCCTGACACTGTTGAATGGGGCAGGGCTTTTTTTCTTTTACCTCTTGGAGGTGCTTTCTAAGTAAACTTTCTTCAGACCCATACAGTTGAAGTGATTGCTTCTTCCCCTCAGCCCCATAAACACATCCTCATCAACTGCAGAGAGTCAAACACACAATGAGAGCACTTTATCCCAAAGCAAATAAAATTTTAGCAAAGCCTAATTCTGGTGCCTTTGAGAGCTCCATCCCCTCAGTGCAACCTCTTCCTTAAAAAGTTACAGTTCTTAAAGAAATACAAACTAATTAATCAAATGAATTAACATATCTATTTCACTGCACTAATAAGAGGGTAAGGAGTGCTGATACTATGGAAGGCTTCCAACATCCTCCTCTGTTCCCTGGGCAAACCCCTAGAATGTTTTTAACTTTCAAGTTTCCTCACTTCCTTTCTTCCAAGCCTTCCCTTTAATAAGGCACAGGGGAAAGAGAGGCTTTGAGACAGATATTTAGAGATTAAACCCACATATTTAACATAGAGCCTGTCAAATACTTCAAGTCAGAAATACCCTGCAACGCATAAATAACTTGTGCTTCAATTGTTACAACCTACCTGAATGTATTTTTTTTCCAGATAGGCTGGGGAAAAGCACCTCTCACAAAAGAGCACGTCTTTCCTCCTAGGGACAGAGCTCCTATAAATTTTCATGAACAGGAATAAATACTATTTCAGTTATTTTACAGACTAACAATATCCAAAACCCACTCTTAGTCTTCCTCTCCCTCCTGCATTAATGGTGTAAGCCACAGCTTATTCATTGCCTTGAGCCTTGTAGGTCCCCATTTAGCTGCTAATACCAAACCAATTTAAGCTTCGTTCTTATCCTTTAAATGGACATATCTTCATATATAAGCATCACTTCTCTTTCACAAGCATAACCAGTCAGATACAGCTGGGTGGGATGTGCATGTGAAGCCTACAGCCCTTATATATATCCAAGTGTTACCCACTAGTAAGAGAAGTTCAGCTACACAACAAAGTAATTTACCTGATCTACACCAGCTGAGAGCCTCTGAGTTAATTCACAGATGGAGACTATAAGCTTTTCAAGGTGAAAACCAACAACAACAAAAAAAACCCACAAGAAAAAAACACATGGCTGCTTTGGGAACCTTAGTTCCATTTTCCATACTGATGGCTTAAGGAGTTAGGATGACATCTGAGCTTTCAGAAGCATGAGCTACATTTGTGAATGTTGCATCCATCAGGCTCTTCTGAAAACCAGCTCAAAATTGAGCAGCTCCTGCAGAAATGCTCAAGACAAGCAGTGCTCTATGCTGTACGCTGCTGCACCAACCCCCTGGTTTTGTCTTGCAGGTAGTGGGACGTGGCCTCCAGGGTTACACTGTGTACCATCCTTTGAGTTGAAATAGGTGAGAATGAAGCTGGAGCCTATTTCTTCCTTTCTTGTTCAGACTGGTGGTTTCTTGGCTTTTATTGCTTCTTATCAGCTCATGGCCAGGTGGTCACTTACTTTACCCAAGCCTAACTGCTGGCCTCAGGGAGCCCCTTCCCACTGATAATCCGTATCCAGTACTTGTGTGTCTGTTTACACTCATCTGTCCATTTTCCTTAGATAGGCAATTAGCTGCTAGGAAAATTCCTAAGAAAGCAAGTCTTTATCGCTCAGAGTTTCAAAGCACAGAAGTGTAATGCTGGGGGCAGTAGGTACCACTTTGTAGGTTGGGGCAAGAGCTGTCTTTTATGGGCTGTGACCTCAGATCTGTGCACCTGGCTTTTACAGAGCAGAGTTTTGTGTAGGATGGATTATTCACAGCACCTACAATTCAACATTTGTATTTGGTTTTAACAGGGCAAAGCATCTGCAGAGGAGATAAATAAAGTGCTGAATAAATATTCTTATTCTTTCTCATGGGGTAAAGGACTTGCCAAAGGTCCCAAAGAAAGCCAGAGGCAATGCATGATGCTGAGGATGGAGCCCCTGCAGTGTCTCTGTCCCAACCAGAAGCCGATCTCTCAGCTCACACTTGAAAACAAAAGGTGATTAAATATTTCCCTGTTCCATGCAAGAGGGCTCCCAGATGATCGAGACAGGCAGAAGCTGCCCTTTATGAATTTAGCTTCTGAAGACTCTAACTCTTCTTACCTTGCAGTTCTTACTTCCTGATGTGTTACTTGGCACTTGAGAAAACATATCCAAGAGGAGATCAAATGCTTTTGTTGCAGCCAACAAAAATAAAGGAGCAACTCCACTACCTGTCTCCTCTTTACCTGTTCTTACTGTCCTGTAATAGGCATTGCTAATGAAACAGCACCAAAATGCAATAAAAACTTTTCCTTCTTTGGTAACCTCTTGGCAACAGATAGAACTAAGAAGCATCCCCTGAGTAAGCTACATCCAGCTCTTGTTCTCATGCTATTAAAGGCTCACATCTAATAAATAGCTTTTAGTGTGAACTTAGAGGAGGTTTCAGTAATGACTGTCTTTTAACGGATCTGAGCTCAGTTCACTGGGCAGAAAATTAAAAGGCATGACTGCAAAATTAACAGGAAATACATCCTTTTCTGGCATGCAAAAATACAATTCCTTTCTACCAAATTTGGCTTAGATTTAACAAAACATGCTACACAGATGGAGATTCTTTCAAAAACAAATTAGCCATCCTAACCTAACCAAGCTTTAATGGTACCAGTAGGACAGTAAGATACAAACTAAGCTACCCACCATTATTGTATTTTCCCTTTTCTGTTGATGTATTGCTTGCCAGTTGATTGTGGTTTATGTGGACATAATTGTTAGTGTAATAATACTGTAAGGTAAAGTTCAGCCTTTGAGTTTCTGAAAATGTACATTTCCACTATTTGCAGTAAAATACTTGGGGCAAATGGATTCTATGGAATAAATTTCAAAGTGTTGGAATACAGAAATGGCGAATTAGAGTATGCTTTTTCCCTATGTGAATTTTCTGATGAAATATTGTTTGTACCTCTTTGAGGGGTCATAAACTTTTCCAGAAATCAATGTTCAGCTGTTCCAGTACTCAGCCAATTAATGATCTGTCTTGTGCTGATAGCAACCGAGTGAATTAATCTTTTCTGTTTGATAAGATTTTGTTGTGTTCATTCAGCTCTAGCCTCATGTGTATGGAAATAGTTACGTTTCTCTGCTTCCCATATTTTGATTCAGGAAAAGAAAGGAGCTGGTCTTTTGATCCTGTACTGCTCAAAATGAAACAAAACCCACAGAACATTTTGCCAGATCTTTTGTGGTAAAACAGTATCCTCACTGTTTGCAACAAGCCTTTCTGCTTCCTCCCACAAAGTGAGACATCAGAAGAACGCCGTTGGGAGAGGAAGCTAACAAAAGGAAGGTATCTTCAGTGAAAATTATTTCCTTCTTCAGACTGTATTTAGATATCTAAAAAGCTTCCAAGAAAATGGCTTAGCACATGCATTATATTCCCCAGCACCCCAGCTGTTAGCAGCTGGATGCAGTGTTTCAGCAGTCACTCTTGTAGGAAATACAACAGCAATTTGCAATAATAGACAATAAGCATCCATGGATGTAGACTAGGAGCCTAATTTTGCAATATAGCCCCCCTCACATGACATCCCTTTGAAGCACAATCCCACTAGCCAAGATGCTGAAACTCCCAGCCTGCAAACTGCTCCGAACAGGATCTGAGCAGCTGATTTCCTGAGCTTCGGAAAGTGCTGTGAAAGCAGAATGTACTCCTTAAGGGACATGAAATATCTATCACATCTGCTTTCTACCTAGAGGTGTCTCCAAGATGAACCCTGGAACTCAGCTTGTGGTGCTTTCCTTTAGCTCTAAAGGACCAGTTGGACCAGGGCAAGATGGTTCAGGGGTTAAATGGGCTTTTGCAGATGCTATTTCAATCTTATGCTCCACCCAGCCAAAGCCATTGCATGCTCATGTCCTCCTGCAGTGCCTCCAGCTCTTCCTTTTGTGGGTGCTCTGTGTTTTTCCTTCTTCATGTAGGAGAACAGATTCAACTTTCTGGTCCCCACCAGTGACTGTTTCCCTCACACAGACTGCATGAGCCATATGAGTTCAGATAATGAGGATCCGTATATACAAAATGTGTTGGGCTTTATTCTTTCTCTAAAGCAAGGCTGAATTAATCTTTTCCTCACAAAATCATCTGAATATTGTATTTATGTCTCTAACTCTTTTTGAAGTCTTTTGATGAAATCTAGCCTGGAAAACATTTCACATGACCATGCCAATAATGTTTCTAAACGTTCTCTCTAGTGAAAGGACTGACAGAAAAAAGTGTAATTCCTTCCTAACTACTCACTCTGCTGTCTGCCTCTCCTCTTGTGCGTAGAAACACAGTCAAGGGATGGGATCATGTGCGTCTTAGTGACAAATACAACTGAGCTCATGCAGGAAGAGGTTGTACTCAAGATGGAAATGAGCCATTGAAGTTGTAGCATCAGATCCTGCACTGTTGGGAATTACAACTCATAATCATCTACAGTAAATATAAGCTCAAGAGTGGAGTCCATTAAACAAGAGGTAGGGAAAAAGTGACCTACAGAATGTCCAAACCATCTTGTAGCTAACCAATTTACATTAAAGTTGGCAGATTTCAACTGATGAGTATGATCGACCAGATGGAAAGATAAGTATGCAGCTACCAAAGACCTGTAAAAGAACCACAGAAATATGCAGTCTCCTCTGTGTCTTTGCTGGAAAATTACATGTAGATGTGTTGCAGAATTGCCTATAGATCCTCAGGACAGGATCCAACTGATTACACAGAGAGGACAGTGGCATCTTCATGACTTCTAGTGCCCATGACTTGATTGGCTTTGTGCTGTCAACCATACTTTAGGGAACCTGGCTCGTCTTCTGAGTCCTCCTTTTACCGTGTTTTAAACTGTCTAAACAGACAAACTACAACTGTAGCTGAGCTAAACTAGCAGATAGGTTGAGCCTTGTGTTCGAAGGCAGGATCTGCAAGGAAAAGCATTGAATAGCACAATTTGGGAAGGAGCTAAAGCAGACCATTGTGTTTTGTTCTTGGTGTTCCCAATGAAGACCAATAGCAGAAGACATATAATTGTTATACCATCTCAGTAGGGAACAATGGGAAGTTTTAGGACTCTGCAGCAGAAATAGATCCTAGAACGTAGCTAGAGAGGTGATTTCAAGTGTCACCATTTTCAGATACTCAGTTTGAATCACAATTCAGAGGAAAACACTTCTGTAACATCTGGTGTTTAGCTGTAACTCTCCAAGATCATCACTGCCTTTGCAGAAAAAGGTCTTCAAGATAACAATGAGAATCAACTTTTTAAACAAGATAGCAGACAATAGCACTAGGTCTGAAAAGCTTCTCACACCAGGTTTACAGCAGGGTGAGCCATCTTACCAGACACTAATTGTAGCAGATAATGACTTCTGCAATTACATTATATGCAGAGCTAGATGTTGGGAGTGGGAGAGCTTGCATTATGACAGCTCAATAGCCTTCACTTGCAATGCTAAACCCATCAGAATTGTTATTGTAACCTGACACTGCAGATTACACAGCAGTTTTGACCCACATATAAAGAATTTCCTTCTTGATCTTCACCATTCAACTGAGCCAGTCTTAAACTTTCCCAGCAGGGCACGCTGATGGAAACAGGATGTGATAGTAGGTTCTGCTTTCTGTACAAATCCAGACTTGCACATTAGATAAACCATATTTGCTGCAGGGGAAGAATTCTTGAATTCTTTCTTTTTTTCCTTCTTTCCCATCTGTTTTTTCTTTTCTCCTCAGCATCCATTCTAACATCTCATCCTAACACTCTGAGCAACAACATCCATGTGCACATGACGCCACTAGTGAGGTAGGGTACTTATCAGGAACAGCAGCAGCAGCCAGAACTTTAGTCTCTGAGGAGAGTTATTCACTGGCCATCTGAACATTTACACTGAATGTTTTCTTTTTTGACTTCCACCAAAGGGTGTTTGTTTTCATCCACTCCTTTTATTTCCTCAGTAGCAGCAGAGACGTTTTGAATAAAGCAAGGGGGATACTTCTGATTGTTTGGATTCTGTTCGAAAAGGACAGATTTATATGTTTACCCTGGAAATGACTTATTGAATCATACTTTTGAGCAGAGCCAGGGAGCCCCCTTGCCTCCACCTCCCCCAGCCAGTCCTCAGGGCTCAGCCACAATGTGCTTTTAATTATAAGCAGGAGCCGCTTCAGCAGTTTCTTCCTTACTACAGTATTTTTCATTATTCAGGCTGGAGAACAACTAGGAAAATCAACCTCTGTTAAGGAAAGAGTTGATTAAACCTATTGGGGGAGAGAAGTGCTTTTAGACTCCTATATGTGAGGTTGTGTTAAAGATGTGATGATGGTGAGTGGAGCCTTACCCTGTGTGTGCAGTGAGCAACGTGATATAATAAGGATTCGTTGACAATGGACCTCAAGACTCAGTTTGGATCTTTGGTGTGCCCCAGGTTATTGCCTGCAGTTCAGGCATCTTTATTCAATTTGGTTACTTCGGTGGTGATCCTACCAAGGAACGCTTCTGCTTGCCAGCTCACGACCTCTGAGCAAAAATGATAAACCACTTCCAGAAAGATGAAGACATTGAAGAAATTCCTCTTCAGTTTCAGCTTTCCTTGGGCTTTATTTTTTCATGCCTTCAGTACATGAGGGTTAATCAAATCCAAGATATCTCTCTTCTTTCTGTCATGTCACTATAACACACTCTGGAGGAACACCATAACATAAACATTCCCTCTATAGCCTGGAGGGAGAGAAGACAGAGATCCCATGGGTGAAGAAATAATTCCCACTTTTTGGTGGCAAAAATATTCATCCCAGTAACTTCCCGAGCGACTGTGCTTTTGCAAGGCTTTTTTTTTTTTTTGCCAGCTGCATTCATGTCATATTTGCTCTGCCATGAGGGATTAGAGCCCCACTGCCTCCTCAGCAAACCATTCTTGTCGTTCTGTTATCTGCAAAAAAAGCCGTGATGCCAACAGAGAGATCAATCTCCTGCATTTCAGCCCTGTTCACCCCAGTTCCCATCCGTGCTTGGCACAACATTGGCCAGGCATAAGAGATGGCTTGCTGCAGACCCTGGAGGTCTGTGGGTTGCTTTGAGCATTTCAGCACTATATTTCACCCAGAAAGTGGCCTAATAAGTCTCCAAAATAATATCAAAGCTTGGAGGGGTTTCTACCTCCACAGCCCCTCAATGTATATCAGTTTGAGAGGCTGATATACAATATATATCAAATTACTGGTGTTAGCATCGTGGTGGAAGGCAAATTTCACTGGATGGCAGAAAGATCTCCTGTTACTCTCTTAAGGGGAGAAAAAATAAAGGGCTGTAGGGCAGAACTGCTCTTTGACATATCAAGTGATGGCCACAAGAGGTTATCTAAAACATCTGCTGTTGATTTGCGTCACCCTGGAAGAGGACACATATCTCACAGCAGCTTTCTTCAGCTTTCTCCTTTTCTTTTTCACCACCCATTCCTTCAGTATGAGTTAATTTAGAGGAAGCTTTACTGAGTGATATCCTGTTTTATATGATAATTTTACTTTAATGAGGATGAGAGATGATGAAGCTGAGGAGTGAACAAGTCTATCTGAACTTTTGAGGTTTTGATGGGAATTCCTGGTTCAGGGTTCATGCACAGTAGTAAGTTGTGAGACATGAGATGATAGTCTTTGATGCATGAGACATGACAGAGTCACCTTTCCACAAAAAGAGACATTCCCAAATTCATATATTTTCTCTTCTGATACTTCCTTTTCAACTGTGGTTTTGCATGAGATAACTGAATCCTGTTGGTTTTTAATGAAAACAAAAAACCTAGCAGATATATAATGTCTTAGGATATTGAGCAAGAAACCATTTACCCAATTGTAACCACTTGAATCATTCTCCAGATGTACCTAGAGCATCCGTACCATGAAAATTCTGGGGCAGAGAAGACCAGCTGCCATGTCTCTGACAGAATCAGTGCTGCAAAGCTCTTCTAGAGACACATTTTCAGTCTAATAGCAAAGCTTGGAGCAGTGTGACATTTCTTGCACTGGGTGGGACGAATGATATTTCATTAATCACTGCTTGTTTTGGAGTTACATCACTGTCTATGAAATTGAAAAACAGAGTACGTTGTGTAGTTTCAATAGGTTTGATCATCAAATTACGCAAGTCATCAGGAGAAGGGGAGTGGAACAGGACACCCTCATGGGTTATAACGCCCAGTGCAGGTTTTTCTCCTACCTAATGTCTTTTTCATTTGAAAGTGGCTGTGTCTAAATCACACTGAAAATGACACAACTGAGAAATTGTGTCATTGACCTCAGCTTTACCAACAATTATGTTGAATATGTAGTCTGTCCCAGCAAAAAGACTTCTATTTTTCATGTGTTAAAAATCAGACATAGAACTGCTAGATTGAGGCCTGTTAAATTTTATCAGTGATGTTTTAATAACTGTTATTTGACATTTTTTGAAACTTGCCATATTTGTGAATGGGAAATTCATAGCCAATGCCTGGCAAATTGCCATTACCTTTCAGTGTTACAAGGCAAGACTGGCCATTTTCAAGTATGACCTTTGCCCACTCGTATATTGCTCAAGAACAGTAAAATTAATACCAAAAGAATGGATGAATTCTTTGAGGGATCCAAGCTATGCACCACCGGGTACCCGGATCCAGCCAGCTGCCCTTTGCAGCAGGGGGTCTTCGTAGATGTGGGCTGTTGTGGAAGGAGTAATTCTGCATACACAGCAGAAGACAGGACCCTGCAGCAGATGCTGGAAGTTTCTTGCCAACCCTTAGCCTGGAGAGGCCAGCTGAGCACTTGGAGATTGGGCCAGTTCTTGTTCCTGTTGAAGTTAATAGATTTTGGCATCATTCTCGATGGGCAGCATAATCAATCTTCAAGGGGGGTTTCTCCCAGATGTGTGATTAAGTCTGTGTACAAGCTCCTGACTCAGTATTTCATCAGTCGTTCCTTTAATTGAGTTTGTACTTTTCAGACATACAAAATAAACATTGATTTCCTTTGTTAAATGGAGAGCAATAAACTGGGGTTGCATACTTTTATTATCAGGAAATAGTATAATACTCAAAAGTCAAAAGCGTGCCGTTTAGTATGCTGTACATCTAACCCTGGGATGCAAACATCCCCTTATTGATAACAGAAGACTTTGCACAATAGTATTCATTTACATATGTATTTACATTCATACATGAAGCAAGATGTGGCTAGCCCATAAAAATGTAGAGAATGATAAAGCAAGAGAAACAATATATAAAATGATAATCTTCTCCATCTACAATATTCAGCTACATCTGTGTTGGATCAGAGTTTGGCTGCTGAGGATGAACTTTGAGAATATGTTGTTCCCATTTTTGGTTCTTTGGGGAATTGGGGAGCTTTTCCTCTGCATTTTCATGAACTCTTCATTTTATATTGCAAAGAGCTGAGCAATTACAGAGTTATAATGCGGTAGATATTTAGGCAGGAGAAAATACTATATGACATTTTCTTTTTCACATAGTTGTAAACTTCATGTGCCCACAAAGACTTGGGCAGAAAGCTCCTCAGCACAAAACCATTAGATGGCTGGGAGGCAGATCCCCTCCCATCTCTAAAGTGGAAGAAGTCAAGATGTTAGAGCCTGATATGTCATTGCAGCGGCCAAAATCATCATTGATGAATAGTTCCAACCCTGAGATTCCAGTATCCAAACATAGACAGTTGGAGACTTTGCTGTCACACCAGAAATGGAGCTGGGCAGTCTTTCTCTAGTAGCTTTTAGCAGAAATGTCCATCAAGAGGCAAGGGTTGAAGTAATTACAGAAAACATAAAAAGACAAGGATACAAATAGCTGGCTACATTTTGACATTTTAAGACCCAAGACTCAGAATACATGGCCTGTTGTATAATGCTTCATAATGAATTTCTGTACAGTCCAGTTGTTATCCCCCTTTGTAGAGCAAAGGTACAGTGTGCCAGGTACAGTGTCAAAGAACTCATTCACTGGCATTTGTTTTTCATTGACATGACTGCGTGGCCAAAAGCTGACCACGTCCCCTCAAGCCTTTCAAAGAGTGATCCTGTAATTGAGAGATGACCAGCTTCTGTGTGCTTCAGGGTCCACTTTTAGTCGTATATTCCCATGGCAGTACATGTCACCTAATAACCCCTGCCCAAATCTGCAGCAGACAACGTTCCCCGTGGCCAAATTAAAAGATGTGGGGTTTTTAATTCCAGATGTAGCTCCTTCTCCTAAACCATAACTATACAGTTGATCAGAAAGCTGGATTTTTGTCATTGAGGTAATGCACTGAAGACCATATCCAGCAGAGCTCATTTTGGGTGGTGCAATCAGCCTGCGGTAACCCCAGGCTCACAATAGAGATCCTGGAAGTACCACACTGCAGTGCCACCAGTGACAGTGTCAGAGTGGTTTAATCAGTAAATGTTTTCATCGTAACACTGTGGATTCCAGATCTGATCATGCAGCCCAGGTAAAGCTGTCTGCCCTGTCCTTTTTTTCCCCTTTATTTTTAATTATTTTGTTGCTGTGGGAGGTCTTGCTGGGATGTTCCTGTTTTGGAGATCGGTGCTTTGCATCATTTCCCTTCTAAGACAGATTTGCTCTCTCTGTTGTGGTAACCAGTGAGACATTATAGTAGTTCACATTTGTTTAGGTTTGCAGATTTTTTTTGATGGTAACTACTTACACATCCCCTTTTTGTAGCAGCTGTTTTTCTGTAACTTGCATCTGTGGCATGTTTTTGAGGCCAGGAGATAACAGATTTGTTGCTGAATGTAGACATAATATACGTTGTCAAGATTCATAGGCAGTAAAAATCTGCATCCCTTCAGAATGCACTAGGGTTTATTTGTTTTTTCAGTTTAAACATCCCTCAGTGATCACTTGCTGGCTGGAGTTTGTGTGACAGGATCAAGGGAGCTGATAGCTCAGGAATATCTGAATCACTAAGTCAATTTTGGGGGTTGCAGGGTGGCATTTTACTCCTACAACTTGTGCTTTTTTAAGGCAATAAAGTAAAAAATTGTAACAGGCTGCTATTCAGTTTCTTATGACACTTACAATGTTCAGTCTTAGCTAATCTGTCCTGGTAAACTGCAGCATGGCTCTACCCATAAAACAAGGATTTGAACAAACTCATATGGCAAAGCCACAGGACAACCAGCCAGATGCAGACCTCACTTCAGAGCTGCCTTCCCCACACCTCTGCAAAAGACTGACATTCAACCCTGACACTTGGGCAAAACTGTGCTGAGCTCTCGAAGTCCCACATTGAACCCAGCGTGGTTCCTGGGGCTTGGATCTGAATCTCTCCCGTCTCTTTGGCACATGGTGGCTCTGATCAGGGACGGGCAGATCAAGTCCCTTCCACCCCCAAAGACTCATCATACATGGGCAGAGCCTCCTGCTGCTTCTTTTAGTGTATTGAAATAAAAGCATTCATGATTTTCATTGCAGAAGTCTTCCTTGCTCCCCACCAGCTGGCACCAAAGCCCCCAGTTTGGCAGCTCATGAGAGGGGGAGGAAAGTTGACCAGAAAGTATGAGAAAGACAGAAATAATGGATTTTAGGGGAGGGTCTCCTTCACTAGATCTCCAGTTTCATTTATCATGTCAAGACCCAAAGTCTTCCAAGTGTCATGCATCAAAAGGAAACCTACAAGGAGAAACATAGATTTATTTTTCTGCTTGGAATGGAGGATTTTCTTAAATTTAACAACCCGCAGCATTTTCATTTTACTCCAAATCTAATTTCCTGATGTTTTATCTATCTTCTGGAAGATGATCAGATCTTCAAATCTCTCCTTTAATCACTGCATTTCATACACGGAATAACCATAACAGCTGAGTGTGACTGAAGTCTCATTCCATATTCAGATGTAGAAAACCAGGATAAATCCATATTGCAAGTTATCAAAGGTAACACTAGTTACACTAACAGAATCTTTCCTTGATATGTGATTTTCTAAACAACAGGAACATGGTAGATGTCAGCTGCCAGGACTTCAGTAAAGCCTTTGGTTAGGTACCACCAAGAAAATCAAATAAATCGGAGAAAATGGGTATTAATAAGGAACTGTTCATTAAGTAAAACACCGATTTTGCACTGCAAAGGGAAATACCAAACGAGCAGCAGAAAAAGGAACTACTGACTGCCCACATCACATGGGGAGTTCCTCAAAGATAGATTTTGAGACATAACATCTTCAGTCTACACGAATGAGAAAGGACACTGATTGCTCTCTATAAATATTTGGAAAGATAATGCCTGTGAGAAAGAAGAGCTATTTCAGAGCAATTTTGACAGGGGACCAGCTGAGGTTAACTGACCACAGACCAGTTCAGGCCAGGAATCAGGGGCTTTTTCACCATCTGAGCAGTGTGGTTCTGGAATAGCCTCTAACAGGGGAAAAACACAACCAACCACAGCATATATTGTGGCATTACCCAAGAGGGGGCTGGGCCATAGGGTGAGTTATTTACTCACAGGTTTATGCCACTGTAAACCCTTGCAGCATGTGACACAAAGGTGGCAGCTGTTCTTTAGCCCTGCAGGTATCACGGACCGAGCCACAGCAGGGTGATGCTCCAGCTCCTCTCCCAGTGCCCTATTGTGTGCACGTTCCTCCAGGCATGGACAATGAATCCATCCTCTGGCTCCTGGCTCCTGTGCAAGGGTCACAATTTGACCCTTAAAACCGAAGAATGTAAAGTCAACTTGTGAGGATTAGAGATGTTGGGAGCTGGATTTTTTTCAGTTTGCTCTATGCTTTAAAAATCCCACAAGCCTGAAGGAAAAAAAAATGCACCCATGCAGTCTGGAGCTCTTTTGGCTTCCAGCTCAGCTCAGGATGACTGTGGCACAATCGATTCCAGATGCTGAGTTTCCGGCAGTGGCTCACACACACACACACACACACACACACACACACACACAATTCCTCCACTCCGCAGGCTCAGACATAATCCCAGACTACTACAGACAGCGGAGACTGGCAGCATGAGAAAAGGAGACATTACCAACTCCCAAACTCATTCCCCCTGGACCTGCCTAGCTGACAGGCTAATGAATATTTGGGGTATTTTTAGGAGTGCATTAGCAGGATGACGTCCCTTGCCTGTGGTCACCACGGAGGAGCCCAGCACGTTGCACCAGGAGCACCAGTTCACAGGGTTTGGAGCAACGTCATTTCTAGCCCCATGGGATTGCAATTCGGATCAGGCTCAGGGCTCCGGAGGTGTAGCTCAGTGATAAAAGTGGCTGGTTAATCTGTTGCTGGTTGTAGGCAGAAAATTAATGATCTGATTCCAATTATAAATATTCCAGAGGAGGGCTAATGATGATTAATCCGTTGTTACAGAGCTGGTCTTTTATGACTTGTTATTTATTGCTCGTATGACTGTACTCACTCGTGACACCTGTTCCTCATGGAAACATCTATCACCTATTAAATCTTTGTAAGTAATTTAGTAGGGTAACCATCATGGATAAATAATACTTATGTCACTTTTTAATATGATGAATGACACTAGAGGTAAATTGGCAACGCATAACCAGAATTTACAGGATCAGAAACCTCAGGCACATTTTACATCTTGCATTTCATAAGGCTGCTGCCCGCTACCAGTAACGAGAAGCAATTAAACTGTAGCATGTCTCTGGCATACTGAGGGAGACCATCTTCACTCCTCCCGTGCAACACAAATCAGCGTCTCAGACAATAGACTCCAGGAATACCCATGGGCAAGGGCTCAGCATAAGGTTAGAGGAAAGCTAATTTTATTAAGAATTTTTACTATGAAGATATAAACTTGCAATAAAACGTTAGCAACTGCTTTAGGCTGGGATTTTCCAGAAACTGAAGGGGCAATAGGTCCCCAGATCCCACTGAACTGGCACCCAGCTCTTACAAGATTCTCTGAACAGCCCAACCTTCACTCTGACTCATTACCCATTCCACTGCCATTATTTCTTCATAAGCTTTTGTTTAAGTTATTGTGCTCTTAATTTCCTGTTTCACAATCCTTCAGTGATGCCAGCAAAATATATTAATTCAGATTTCTGGATTTGCATTTGTACATTTAAAAGATTAAAATTAATCACAGCTTCTCATTGGCTCAAGGTGATCAAAGGTTTCATATATACATTTCACATTAGTACTTCTCGTGATTGTCATTTGCCCAAGCCCAAGTTAAATAATGATTTTTTTTAAAAAAAGGCAATTGGATCATTACCAGACACAGAAATACTGGGGCAAATCCAAGTCTAGCACAAGCAGGTGAACCTCCATTAATCGCAGCAAAGATACGCTGGCTGCACAGCTGTTCAGCTTCATCCCAAGCAAGGAAGTGTATCGATAAAAGTAAGGTTGGACTCACTATGAGTAATGAACTCCCACAGCTCAGGTCTCTGACTAAGGGCTGCTCCACCACCACCGTCACTAGTTCATGATATATGAACTTTTTATCAGCAGAAACCATTTCTCTCAATAGATGTACAAAAGCAGGTTAAGTGGGCGTAAAACTGGGCACGAGTGAAAGATCTGTCAGCAGAAGTATCATGTTTGTGGGGAAGGCTTGGAGACACTCCGGCATCAGGATTTACTTCTGACTTGACTCTGCCTCCAGAGCCTCTGTTATACAAGATTTCTCTGTAGAGTGTCCAGGAGTGTGAAGGGAAAAAAAAAAATAATTAGCGGTGAAGCATCTGGATGGCCAGGAATGTCTGACTGCAGAATAATTCACGTGCCTCCAGTGAGCTACCCAGAACAAAGGTGACTTGCCCAGCTCACCCAGCGATCCCAGCCTCCTCAGCCCCAGCCAGCAGAGTGTCTCTACAGCTCAAAGATTTCTGGGGGCAAGATGGATTTATCTAGAGATCTTCAGACAGGCTTTTGCCCCCGATGTGTGCACAGTCCACCCTCACCAGTGTAGAGATGGAATCTGGCCCTTTTAGTCTCATTTCCACTGCAGATTAGCAAACATCTTAGAAAAGAGTCTGGTGTCAAGATGTTTGTTGGGGTTGGTGGTTTGGTCAGATGGGAATAAGGGAAGTTAATTCTCTAGGGGGGGATGTGTGTAGTCCTAATTCTTTCTTCTAACCATGTGTCTGGCCAGACAAATCCACAAACATGCAAGATGGTAACAACTGCAGCCAACAGAATTTTTCTAATTATTTTTCTGTGCAGAAGATCTAGTGTTTCTGTACCTCAGAGTCCATCCCAAGTGTGTTTAAGCTGATGGAAAGCCTCCCGTTGGCTGCAGCGAGCCCTGGGTCAGGGCCCTGGGACAAGAGGCAGAGCAGTGGCTCCATTTCCTTTAGAAATTCCACCCGTGAGTGCAACGCTTGTTGGAGGAGTCCTGTTCCCTCAACATGAAACAGCTCTCAGTGCTCTGGTCTGTTGTTCCAATCACTGCTCCAGCCAGTTACCTTTCGGTACACAAATAATTACCGTTTGGACTCCGGAGGCATCGCTTTCCCTGCCAGCCATCTCCTGCCCCCTTCCCTCCTGTCTAGCGCTGATCTACAGACCTTTTGTGAGCCTCAGGTGTGAAAACCAGGTCAGTTCCAAGGCCTGAAATGGAAAGTGGAAAACAAACCAAGCTAAATAAAATATCCAAGCCAGGCATTTTGTGCGTATGTAGCAACATGTGCTGCTATCCAGAAAGTCTGAAGCCTCTCCTAGACTCTAGGCGACGAGCATCTTTACCAATGATGGGAGTCACTTGGGTAATTTTCTGTTGCTGTACCCAGCACTGAATAATGGGAATCAAACACAAAAGAACCACTTGTTTTCCAACCCAGTCAGTATTTATAACCTCTGTTTTCTTAGTGATGTGCGTGTCTTTTTCTCCATTTTAGGAAATGCCCTGGAAGGTGGTGACTGCTGGGTTCCTGAAGAGGGGAAAAAACTCTTTTTAGTTCCTGGTCTGATAAAACCAGCATTGCTGGAAGCTATGAAGTCCAAGATGGATAGCTAATATCTGTCAAGCTTATACCATCCAGCATCCACTGTAGATAGTAAAGGCAGCTCGGGGTGAGTCAGCTCTTGTACTGGAACCAGTCAGCTTTAGAGGAGACAGATGGGATTGAGGAAGGGAGAGACTGAGGCCATGATACTGTCAAAGGATGTGGAACACATCCTGCACCAGCTGATGCTGTGGTACAGCTTGAGGTACTCCTGCCAACCTCAGTAAATTGGTGGCTGTGTTACTGCCAAGCTCCAGGCAGCCTAATTCGTGTTGCTTAGACATTGACATGGTGATGCTGATCTCTGCAGATGTAGCCTCAGACCCGAGACCTGCCTGCATTTAATCTGGCTGCAGCCCAGGCAGGTGGCCTGGAGACTGCATTGGGTTGCACTTGCCATCAGCAAAGCAACAGGGAGGAGAGCAGATGGCGTTGGTGCAGGTTTGGGAAAGCTGATAAAACTGTGGATGGAAAGGAAGGGACGGCCTGGCCAGCCTGGTTTGTGTCCAGGTGGCAGCAAGGGACAGATATTGTCCCCAGGTTAGGGAAAGAAGTGTGAAGGAAAGTGCACAGAAGGGAAAAGCTGACTCTGGCAAAGTTAATGGCAAAACTTCCAGTGATTGCACTGCATTTCATAAAAATTTCACTGCATTTCATAAAGATTTCTCTTCTGTGGCTTACATCCATGGTCATTAAAAGCCAGGTGTACTGCTCATTTTGAATAAAATGTGGTGGATATTTAAATTGATACAATTTGTTGCATTTATAGTATTAATAAAGCTAAAGCCTATAAAAAGGAAGCATTTTGGGGTAATAAAATCCTTCTGAAAGTTTAGTTAACACAGGACAGATGTTTCTTCTCCTACTGACAGTCAGCAGTTCATAATAATGGAATTTTCCCCCTTTTTAATTAAAGAGGCCAGTGTTCATTGAAAGGTGAATACGAATAGATCTTTGGCAAAGGATCTTAAAGTATATTTTGAAATACTTCTGGTTTATTTTCGTACTCACGGCTGCTCAAAATCTGAATCTCTGAAGTTACTCTGCTGTTTTCATAATTACTTACAATATATCCCCTTATTTTCTCACTCTGGATATCACTGAGCGTTGAGCACTCCTAAGTTTCAAACTCAGAAGTTTGAAAAAAAAAAAAGAGGCCAAGCCAGGCTCTGCCAGTATGAGGGGAAGCAGTGTGAGGGTGAAAGCAGGAGAAGATGGATCTCCCAAGCCTGTGTGAAGACGCTTGGCCATGAACTGCTCAGCCAGCCAAGGAGGAACCAGTCCCTTAAGCCAGGGGACAGGGGCCAAAGGGACTGCGGAAGGGACAGGCTCTTGGCTGGGGACTGAGGGTCTGAGTTATTGGTTGGATAAAGGGAAGAGATCCAGGGCTGACGGGCCTCCCACCAAGTTTTCCTGGAGAGGAAAAACTTCTCTCCAGAAGTCCTGCCCTGACCTTTCCCTGCGCTGCTGCGCCCGCCTGGAGCACACTGGTCTCTCACCCAGGTCAGACGGGATTTTCCTCAGCACCCAAGATTGGATCACGTTAGTTTTTGTTTGGTGGGTTTTTTTTAGAATTAGGGTTGGCTAGAAGACTGCATTATGTTTAATAAAAAAAATGGAGGTTTCAAAATTTATTTTCTTTCAGCTTAGAAACGAAATCGAAACCGTTCAAGAAAATGAGCTGCCCCCATCTCACCCTAATAAATCTCCCAGCCAACTGGAGCTTGGGGGTTTTGTTTGCTCACTTGGGTTTTTTTTTAGCAAAAAGCATAATAAAAAAATTGCCAGTCTTTTTTCTTTTAGGGGATAGAGAGGACAAGAGACTGAATGGGTGTTTTCAGACTGTTTTAACTACCTCTAATGAGTTCAGAGGTCTGGAAGTTAACACATTTCCTTGGTGAGGGTCAGCTTTCACCCCAGCCGGAACCAGCTGTAGCTGCAGCTAGAGACAGCAAATTGTGATAGAAATGCCTGTGACAGATGGTCCATGTATATATATATATGTGTATGTATGTATACATACCAACCCCTACATTCATCCACCTTTGCAAAATATTTTGTGACCCTCAGATGAACGCCGATGATTTAAGAGCAAAATGTTATCATGGCTTCATTGTGGCAGGAAAACAGCTTTCCTTCTTGAGAGCTTTATTAGCTAATGTGGAACAAAAATAATTTAAATGCTTGCTAGAAACGGGGAAATTAATTACATTCGATTTCACTGAATTCCTAGGGAAAAAATATTTTGGTGTTTTAACAGCTTTTAAATAAATGGACTGCCAAGTGCAAACAGCTGAGCTGTGGAATAGTGGGCTCTGCTCACAGTGGGAACCAGCCCAGGGCTAACTGCTAACGTAGCTTTTATCCGCTGCTCTTTTCCAGGTACGGCTGTCATCCAGGAAGATAATAAACTCCAACACCTTATAATTATTTCAGCAAAAACAACTTGGAACAGTACATCTTAAATTAAAGGGTACCAAAAAGATGGAAAGTGTGGTGAGTGTACTTTCAATACCTCTTTCTATTGTTCTTCGAGGACAGAATTCTCTCTTCTCTACAATGTAGATGAAGTGAGAGCAAATCTGACAACCCCCGAAAGTGTTGGATGCTCTGTGTGTCAGCAGTCACTTTGGCTGGGATGTGCAGAACAGACTCTGAACCGTTCTTCCCCCAGGCTTATCTCTGGAGCTGGGCTCACCCTCCAAAAAATACTCTATTTACACTTCAGTCCTACACTGCACATCAGAGAGCCTCTCAGCAGGGCTGGGGTGTTCCAGCAACTGCAGTCCATCAAATGCATTTAAGAATGCAAAAAAAAAAGAAAAGAAAAGCTGTGGGTGAAATGCTGGGTTGGGAGTCGGGAGGGTTTGGTGCTGCTCCAGGCGGGGTGGGGATCCGTTCCCCCTGCCTCATGCTCCCCTTCCACTCTTTGCTTCATCTCTTCAGAGCACAAAGCCTTTTTGGAGCAGCGTGTCTGCGAGGCCGTACGCAGTGTGAAGCACAAAGCATCTACACTCACAAATTCATTTGACTGTTGTGGTCTTTTATGGCTTCCTGAAATTGTGTGTGGGGATTCGTATACGTGTTTGTGTGCATGTCCACTAAAACACGCCAGTGAAAAGCCATATAGCATGCTTGCATTGGGCAGGAGGGTATTTAAGATAATTATTCTTCCTCGAGGGGCTGCTGTGCTGCAGCCTGCAGAGAGCAAGGGATCGGGAGAGAGAAAGGACTTTAAGAGATACCTCTATTCATTTCTGAAAGAGGGAAGGAAATAGGGTATGAAATGAAAGCTGGAGACAGGATTAAGGCAGATGGAAATAAAGGGTAGGCACGTTGAGTCAAGTGCCGTATTCCAAAAATCTTCTCCAATAATTTTTAAAACAAAGTTAACAAAAATTTTTCCCAGCCATAATTCTCTTCAGATCTCTCCCCTGAGTTGTAGCGTGTAGAGTGCCCCATGGCAGACCTTGTCATTTTTGAGGAATGTGAAGGCAAAGGGACACACGTGCATTAGGAGCCCTAAACCTCAAACCTTTACAGGACTTTCCTTGTAGCAGAACCTCAGAACATCTGTTTATTTTATCACGTCCAATTGCCATGGAGATGTGAACACCCTGTGTTATTCACAGGAAGATGACATAGCTATTCTTCTGCAAAACAGAAAGTGCTTTTTAAGTATTTCCAATCATAAATCAGGAAAACACCCTAAAACCCCACGTTCCACCCGTGGCCCAAAATACCACACCCTATTCTGTCAATTTAAAATAAATGCCTGTGATAACCTGAAGCTCGACTGGGATTTGTCCTGCACTGAGAAGGCCAGCAGAGCAGCTTGCCTTCAGACCTCTGCTGCTGTCACAACCTTCCTCTGAGTCACGACAATATTTGCATGGGCAGTCTGGCTGCAGAAGCAATGCTCATCCTGGCAGAATGCATCTCTCTGCCTGAATTTCAGATATCGACTGCACGCAGTGAATACACCAGAGACACCCACCAGACCGTGACTCTCCTCGGACAACTTGTCTGGGAGACAATTAATGTGTTTGAAGGAAGAAGATGATAATGATTGCTCTCCAAGCAGAAGGCTGCTAATGGAACAAAATACATGTGGTTATATGAGCCAGTCTCCAGGCTCTACCCTGCATTAAATCTAGTCCATCACCGACTGATTATTTTAGCAATAATGTCATGTTAAATGCCAGATGCCCTGGGATTTTCGCCCCAAAGTGCAGTCAATGAGCAACCCCAGCACAGACCTGCCCGTGTGCTGCCGTCCTGTGCTTTCCCTTTCCTTTTCCATCTACCTAACAGCAACCCCTCTCTGCATCTCCCCTCTGCCCTGCTGGCAGGAATGTTGGTTCCTCTGACACCCATGTGCCCATCCAACACTGATATACTTGGGAACCTTTTGGACAGGTGTGCTCTGCCTTCTCCCCTGGGCTTCTACTCATAGGAGCAAGAGAGGTGAAAGAAGGAAAACTGAGACACCATCAGCAAAACCCCTCAGATCATAAGTTATTGTCTTTGTCCTTTGGGGGAATGTAGCTCCTTCAAAATACAGGGAAAATTGGCTAGAGATTGCAAGCTCCTCTGCAGAAACCTCATTTTTCTGGTTTCCTTTTGTACCCCACTCTCCCTTATCTCAGCATGAGCTATGTCCTCCTACTTGCATTATCTAAATAAGTGGGTGTCTCATCTTTATCTAAAAATGACAAAACCAAGCATCACTTAGTATGTCACTGAGGTATAAGGTTATGCTGACTGAGGTACCCGGTGGTGGTTGCACACACAACAGCATCTCCGGGAACACCGACACACTGCTTTGAAGTGGCTTTGTGAGCTTTACTGGGGGATGTATCACTGCTGGGTCCCCTAATCTATTTGGATAATTAGAGCTCAGTTGTATTGGGAATTAATTCAACGCCTCCAGCTCTTGCAACATTACAAGGACAATTGCCAGGCACAAGGTTTTTCTTTATAAAACATAGCTTTAGTCTCATAATCCCAGCCTCATATTTCACCCTCCGGCTATTTCCCACATTTTATGATGAAAGTCAGCTTTCAATTAACTTGTCTCACGGATCAGATGCCACCTGCAGATAGAAATACAAACATAAAAAATGGGAGGTTGCTCAAAGGCTAGAGAAAAATCCTGCATTTTATCACTTGTTTAAATCCAGCCAGCTTGATAGAGAATGGAGGCTGGAGGCTCTGGAGTGGGTGATGTTTAGTTTTCTGTGCAGCCACCATTTAGCACATCTTCCATAAGCACTGGCACTGCTGAGTTCTGTGGTACTATGGGACATAAAATGGATCATCCTATAGACAAGTGACTTCTTTAATGGAAGAAGACTAAAAGCATGTATTTTAATAACTAACTTTAAATCTCATTCAGGTTATTTTTCTGCAGGATCTTAGCAAGCATCACCCTTCCTGTGCTGTGCTCCCTTCTTGTACATGTCGGTGAGAGGGAACTGCACTCCTACACCTTCACATCATTGGGAAAGCAACTGTTAAAATCTAAAATGACTGGCTAACATTCTATCAGAATAAAACCACACATTGCAGGAATTCCAGCTGGTATGCAATGAAGTTGATTTATCTCACTGCAATTTCCACTGGGGGAACCGCAGTGAGATACCGTGGGGTTTGCTCAGCATTAGCTCTTCCTCTGGCAGACTCAGCTGGGGGCACTGAGTGAGCTGCTTAGGGCCCTCAGTGGAGATGCAGAAGAATTGCATAAGTCTATGAGATAACTTGTCTGTTCTTCTGGGAGGGAGAGCAGGAAGGTTTTAGAGGACTTCCAACATGCAATGTGATATTTTCTACTGGAGTTCAATCTGGGGCTCACAGATTTTTAACATTATATAGACTATGAAGTGGTCTGGAAGACATACTTGCAAATGTCTGTGTTCTCATTTGCAATCTACATGTGCAAAATTTGTATAATTTTTATCTCCACTAGAAAAAAAATTAGGGAATCATTAAGTTAAAAAGGGTTGAAACCCATTCACATGTGCCTT
This sequence comes from Podargus strigoides, assembly GCA_028020825.1. Classification (NCBI taxonomy): domain Eukaryota; kingdom Metazoa; phylum Chordata; class Aves; order Caprimulgiformes; family Podargidae; genus Podargus; species Podargus strigoides. The sequence continues at coordinate 15,550,366 of CM051632.1, read as the reverse complement.
AACTGCAGGTTATCACTGCAGTGCAAAGGAGCACGTGGGTTTTAGCCCATCTGCAGCAGTGCCAGGTAACCTGCTGTGGAGAGGTGACTGCAGTCAGATGAGGAGCTGTGCATGTGGATGAGGGAGCATTAAGGTCAATCCCAGTGGGATTCTTAAAGTAGAGAAATACCCTAGTTACCCCAGAACTACCTTCACGTGCAAGGTTTCAAGCTATTTATAACATAGCTGAGCCTTTATTTTTGTAACGTTCTGACAGATACTGCAGAAAAGCATCAAGTAATTTGCCTCTAAGACAAAAGTGTGGACAATTTTCATGCCTTGGCTTTGCTTTCCAAGATTCCCAAGAAGCAGCAGAAAGAAGACAGGTCCTTAGGGGCAGTGTGAAGGGACAGCTCAGCCTTGCTGAGCCCCGCGCTGCTCCAGCCAGGTTGCTGTCAGTGCAGGACCCGACTGCCCTGGGACATCTCCAGGGCCACCAAGGGCCCTTCACCCACTTGTGCCCACAGGGACCTGGGTGAGGCTTTGTCTCATACAGAAATGGGTTTGCAGGTGACAGGGGCTGCCTGCTACTAGCACCGCTGGGTCCCTGCAGAGCTTTGCTTGGCTTAGTCACAAGTTTAACGCGGCAAAATTTGGCCTTCTTGGCTCTCCAAGTTTTACACACCAGCAGGTTTCGTGCCTGCACATCCCTGCCCTCCCTTCATGGGTAACTCAGGGTCTCACACGATGTGGGGCAAGGAGGTGACAGCTGCTGGATAATCTGGTTACTCGTCTTAGGCTCCCCTACGCTTGCCGCTGCACGCACGTGTATGGTTTGCTTACAAACAGTGTGTTCAGGCCCAGCAGCCACAATTAGGATCAAATCAGGATCCTGCTGTGCTAAGGAGTGTGTTCTTCTGGAGAGCTGTAAATTTATAAATGATGAGAGCCAGGAGGATGGATAGCACACAACATAATAATGTTTTTAAAACATCTAACACTTGTGGGGTGGTTTTTTTCCCAAATTAACACTCAGTCTCCTTTGGCTTTTTGCAAGACAACCATTATCTAGTCAGTTAAGTGACATGGCAGCAGAAATAAAAATCAAAATGGGATCTGAGCATAGGGAGCCTTGGTGTTCTAAGTGAAGTCAGGGCAGGGGATCAAGATAGAAGAGGCAGGAGAGAGGCAGGGGAAGGAGCTGCCACATCGATGGGAAAGGGCCGGGTCGCTTTCGGAGCACGCACGGTGCAGGGGAGAAGGAGGTACAAGAGGACGGCAGCAGAAGAGGGAGGTGCTGGTTTACAAAAGCCCTGGCAGATGGGTAGGCACGTGCAGGAATCAAAACACCTCCAAGGATTTATTAAGAACCCAAGGAAAGACTGTTTGTTGAAAAGTACATATTTACCCCCAAATCATCTTGCTTTCAAATGAGATGGAAACAAAAGAATTTAGGAATTACTCTTAAGTAATAAAATGCTTGTAACAGGGTCATAAAAGTCACCCAGTTTCCCTGCAAAGGCAGCTGTGATAACAGAGTTGCTTTTCCTTTCCATTTCTTACGAGCGACTGAATGACTGCAGCAACCAAGTGTGCTGTGTGTACCGCTCCACTTCGTGGCCAGCAGAGCCGAGCTGCGTTTTTTAAGACGTGTAATGTCCTCTGTGGGGAAGCTGTGCAGTGCTTGGCTGCCAGCAGAGCCAAACCGCAGGGCATGCCAGCCCTCTTCCTGCTGCTGGTTATTGGAAATGAGACTCCAGGATCCTCAGGACACTGCACAAAATACCACACCCGGCATCTACTCCGGGCCACTTCGCAAAGGCACGGGCGACTTGGTTTCCAAAAGGCAAACAGTGCAAATAGTGTTGTACCATTTCTTTTAAAATTCCTTGTTCTTTGAATCAGTTTCTCTGCTGTCTTCCAGAGATGAGCTTCTGGGATACTTTCTCCTAGATGCTTGGAAGTGAGGAGCAGTCCCTTGGAGTTACTATAGCTATCTCAGGGAACGGTGCCAAACACAGACAGCACATTATAGTGCCCTTTCTAATATTGTTAAGTGCACCAGGACCACCTGTAACAGAGTTATCACTGTTTCAATCAATTGAAGTGATGCTATAAGGGCAGCTATTGATTAGAGGGAAGAAATAGGTTTAAATGAGCAAAGGCAAAATCAATGACGACTTTGCGCTGGCATTCAGTGTGAGTCTGTTCAAATTAGACCTCTGCCACTCCTGGGAGCACCCAGCCCTCCTCCTGTTTGCTGGGTGCAGTTACACCCACTGAAGCTCACAAATCTTTACCCCACAGCTGGCAGCTGGAGGAGAGCATGGGGGCTGATACAGAAACCTCCTGATGCACTCTGTGGTCAAACCTACTTTCTATATATTACTAAGCTCTATATGAGGCAACCAATCGTTCTGACTGGGAAAGGCTGGGATTTGTGTGTTCAGCTGTTAGGAGTGATGCAGGAAGGAAAACATCTGCACTGATTCAGTCACCTCCGAGAGCAACAGCGGAGATCAGACACTGCGGAGCGGGCAGAATTTGTATTAAAAATCTGAGGATTAGGTCGTATCTTATACAACCTTTTTTATCTTTTAGTGCATTTAAAGATATAAGGTAATCCTTTTAATCATTAATCTTTCAGAAAAAAACCACAAACAAAAAAAAGCAAGTCCTTTACACCTGCCTATACTGGTAATCAGAGCTAAAGCCAGAAATTACTTTTTTTTTTTTTTGCAACTTGGTTATATGGAACATCACTTTTCCTTGCATGGCAGTACAGCAGTTGAAAAACAAAGGTCTTTTATGGACAAGCTACAGCCCCTTCCAAATATTCTCAAACACTTCTCCTGCCAAATGAGGCCAATTTTACACCATGTAACATGGTGTAATACACCCAACACACCCTATGACGCATCAAGTAACCCTGCGTCATTAACGTTACTGGAACTGATGCTTAAAGAAATAACTTATTTTTAAAATACGCTCTTTTACCCTGCACTACCTGTTTTTTTAATCTGACCTGAAGAGGTGGTCTGATAAGTCTTATTTGAATTCACCCAGTGCGGCACTAAGGAGGAGTTTCTTTTTAAGCAGCACTTGAATGTTTCCATTAAATCTCTTTTTATTTCCTAGAGGCCTTTATAACCACGCAAAGCACTCCAACACCTAATTTTAAATACACCAGCAGTTTCAATGAGATCAATGAAATTATTCACATTCATTGCATAAGCACTGAAATGCTTTGTAGGGCCATGACGAGCAGCTACAAAGTAAGCATGAACTGGATCCTTTGATCTGAACCTACACATCCTCACACTTGCAGAAAGGAGGATTGAGGCTGCAGTCTGGTTTTCTGTGATAACTGACAGAATTCCTGAAATCTCCCATCAAAAAAAAAAAAGGGTATTTTTGCAGCTTGACTTTATTACTGCTGGGGTCTGGAGCAGATCTCCCCTCTGCATTCCTGCGTGCTCATCGCCTCTGCTCCCCGTTGACGTCTGCAGCCTGGGCTGCTCCTCCTTTTCTTCCAGCTCTTTCATGGTGTCGAGCCAGAAGGTTACTTCAGCTGCTGCACTATATTATGATTTTCTTCATTCAGTTCTGCGCTGGTGAGATGCAGTTTGCAGCAGGGCCAGTGTGTTCCTTAGGGCTGTACAACTCTCCAGGGATGTACGCTAGAAAAATGCATAGAATAAAAATCCCCTGAACCATTCTGACCTGCACAAGCGTCCCCTAAGCACCACAAACACTTAAATGAAAGCTATTTAATATGAGAAAAACACAGACATGGCCCAAATCTCTTGTCTGGCTGAGAAGCTTTTCATCTAACAAAACAAGACTTACAGGGTCTGGCCTCTGTAGGGTAACTGGCAACAGAATCCACTCAGAAAGGAAAACTTTTTCATTCTGGCTGGACCCTACTAACCCCACAGATCTATAGTAAAGCCTATAAATATATTTTCAGCTTGCCCTTGTTCAGATCCATTTGGGAGCACATCAAATTTACCGTTTTCTTAGGTTAAACATTTTTCAGCTGAAACCTGTAGACATCAAAGGTCTGTTGATGGATTGTTATCAGCTTTACTGGAGTTTTGCGTGAAAATCTCCCAGCAGGGTACTGTATCTCCACCACAGAGGGTAGAGTTGCTCTGATTACTAATGTTCTCCTTAGCCTCCATCTATATCTAATAGCAGGACCCTGTATGTGAGATATTGGCTGCCTGGGCTGACAGCCAGAGAATTGAACCTGTGACATCCTCAGCAAAAAGCCGGAGCTGCAGGAGCCAGAGCTGATGTTTAGCTTTGCTAAGCTAGCGAAGGAGACAGCCTTTAACCTGCTCACCCATCAGTAGTGATATGAGCACTGTGTTCTTTGCCAAAATTAAGCGAAGCATCCCTTTAGTCTCTAGGCATGCACACTTTCCCACTTTGGCAAGAAAACAATGTCAAATGGCAGACGAGACACAGTGAAGTATTACACCATGTGAAGCACCACCAAGGGGGTTCGAACAGCAGAGCTTCCCAAATCAGAGAAAACCAGATATGATCTCAGTTGGACTTTCAGACTGAATTGCCTCAGGTCCTGAATGAGGCTCTGTGACTTGTCTCTGAGCAATTCTACTCTTTTTATAAAGGCAGAGCTTAAAAACAAAGCTAAAGTAATTTACACCACTACACAAAACCAGAAAGATAATCTCAGTCCCACCTTCAAGCTAGTGTTTACTCAGGTCCTTCTTTTGCAAGCCATAAAAGACACCTTTCAAGGGAAGGAATTTGTCCAGCCCCCAGTGCCATCAGTACAAGAAGAGGGGGGGGAGATTCAGGTTTTAGGTCCTGTTTATAGAGCTGGACACCATCCTGCATATCCATGTTCTATCTACAATTAATAGCATGCTCCCTTTTTTACTGGAATTAAATAATAAAGAGCTGACCAGCCTGTCGGGGACATCTCTAACAGCGTGAGCCATCTGTACTCCTACAACGGGTGGTTCCTCCCACATCACCACAGTGAAGGTTACTGGCAGGACACCCAGTTTACATTAGGACTTGTTCCCAGAGCTTTCCTATCATGAAGGGAATTTTACTTAGAAGCACTGATATTTCTGCAAGCACCACCCTCCAGAAGCACCAGGCTACAATTAAACATCAGAATCTGTCTAAGTTTGACCAGTGACTTTATATCAGTTGCTACTTCTACATTCACTTAATAACAAATCATCACTGCCAACCCCCCTTCTCCTCCACTTAGAATGTGTCTTTCATAGGATGGTTTACTAGCTAGTAAACTTTAGAAAAAATAACTTAGAAACATGTAACCTCATGGAGGAACCATTCCTGCTATTAACATTTACTGCATGTCCCAGCTGACTGGGACACAAAATTAATATCCACTCTTTTGGAAAGGTTGGGCTTTGGCTCAACTACTACTCTGGAAAACAGGAGAATCACAGTGATAATTCATCTTCTAGATTACCCAGATGAGAATTAATTAGGTTTTACCGGCAAAAGTAATGAAAGAAAAAGTAATATTGCCACATATTGTAATAAGCACCTGCCTGAGACAGGTTTGCACTGAAAAACAGATGACACAGCGACTGCAGTGTATTGAGAACTAATTTAAACTGCACAGAACAAGCCTCTGGAAGATTAGGAAGTCTGACCAGTCCCTTGGAGAATTGTTACTTTTTCAACCTTTAAATCGTTTTACTTTTTCTACATTTAAGTTTGGAACAGGATCCCAGCGTGCTGCTGAAGGAGAAAAGTTCTGGCTTGTCAGAAGCAAGACATAAAACCTCAAACACCATCATTTCAGTCCTGAAAAAACCTAATCACTTCAGAATAAGCAGAGCCCAGCTGTATCACATATTCTCGTGACAGTATCCATTTCCTAGAGCATAAAACGCTGGCATTTCTGCTCTCATGACTATAAATAGATATATGCAAATATAATATGTTAGATGTATGTTTTTTACACGACCAGCTACACCTGAAAACACACGCCGTGTAGGAGGGTTATGGCTCCTGGTACACGTCAGCAGGTCTGAGGAGGAAAGAACCCAGTCGTTATCCCAGTGACCAAACTGCAGATGTTGTCGTCCAATGTGGGCACTTTTAAGGGCAGTCTGAAAGCAATTATAAACCCAGTCAAACGAGAAACCTGAGGTTAGATCGCCTTAATTTCATTTTAGACATCTCATTGAAGCTCTGCTATTCAGGCCACAGTAGACTGCCATAACATGTAAGTTAATTATGAAAGTCCAGTTATTAAAAAACAAATAAACCCAACAAGTTTGCACCTTTATTGGAGCTGAAATATTTCCAAAGTGAGCAGTAAACAAAGTGTCTGTACTAACTAAATCACGGGATGAATGTATTATTGACATACAGATTAACTGGGCTGAATGCTTCAAAACCACGTCTGCATCTTTCTCTAGTGCCATGTAGACCAATACAAAGCACCACCTTATCACCAGACTCACAGGAATATTTGTCCAAACTGGGTTACATTGCTCCTGTTGATGCACAGCTCACAGGGAAGAGGGCTCTGGACATTTTATCTGCCAGCTGGAGGGCAGACTCAACCAAATGGCCAGATCCTGTCTGTTTGAAGCGCTGCCCTGGCTATCGTCACATCTCTCAGGAGCATTTTGGGCTGGAAGCAGCACTGTTAGCTGATGCAGCCAGTTGAATTCAGCTTTCCCGTGCAGGTACATGCAGTCTGTCAGAGCTCACTGCTTTCCCCAGCCCCGGTGCTCTGCTTGCTCAGCAGTACCTGCACACTTCTGCAGCAAAATCATCCCGCACGGGGTTAGAGTCAAGCCAAGACAAGCTCTTTCAGTAACACGGCAAAGGAGCTCACAGAGGAAAAGTGTCTCTAGAAATGTCAGAGTGGAAAGGAGGGGCTTTAGCTGTCGTGGAAAAAACAGAACGACTTGGAAGCAAGCCAGGTGCTCATCCTCTTTTGGCAGCAACCTGCCAGCCTCCTACCCCTTTTGATAAAATAAGATGAAGCTTTGAAAAGCCTAATTCTTTTAAAAATATAAAAAGTGATGAAATGAACATGTGCTACCACCTGCTGTCCAACATTTGCAAAAGCAGCCTCCTCAGCAGGGTCTGACACCGGACAGTGTCTCCAGGGCTCAGGCAGCATCGCAGCCTGATGTCCCACTCCTGCCCCAGCACATCAGGAGCAGCTTCAGTCTGTGCAGGAACAGCCACGCTAAAGAGCAAGCATTGAGGTTTTGTTGAATTATGTCCAATAAAGAGCAGCATCAGAGAGAGAATTAGGAGATGAGGCTAAAGGGAAGGTCAGAAAGGGGCCCCAGGCTGGAGCTTCCTGAGACTGTCAGACCCACGGATGAACACGGAGGTACCAAGATGGAGAAAACAGCAACGGCAGCACCACGCACCCAGGTCCTTTTCCAAGAACATATATGAGAATCAAGTGTGGTTGACTGTAATTAACAAATTACTCAGATACAATATTTTGATCAACTGCAACGGAAGGTTTGATTGCAGCAGAGATTCCACTGGTGACTCCTAGGGGCCTTCCCAAGCTCTGAAAGCAAACCTCCACTGGGTTGGTTTGGAAGTGGACATTTCTATGAGTGCATTTACCCCAGTTTTATCTGTAACTGTTTCTGTTCAGCCAACGTGGCAGAGCAGTAAACACCAAGGAATAAAAAGGCCAATCCAGCAACAGTGTAAAGTTGAAAGACAAAAGGTATTGAGAGAAAAAAGCAAAAAGGAGAAGGAGTTAATGGCAATCCAGGCTTTACAAATATGCTTCAAGGGCTCTGCTCTTACTTTCCATCTGCCATAAAGTGAAGAAACAATTTACAGTGAAATAAAAATGAGCAAAGGGAGAAAATAACATGTGTGCTAAACCATTTTTTCCCCCCCCAGAAACCATTTTTTTTAACCTCGCTGGCATTTCTCTGCCACAGCACTCCACATATATCCACAGGCCTGAGCCAGCGAGCGGATGCTGGGTTACTTCGCTCTCATAGCATGAACTTGTACTCCTTGCTATTCTCAATCTGTCACATTCAACAATCACATGTGAAAATGACTCAGGCTGCCAGTTGTCTCCGTGTTGTGCTCGTTGAGCATGTGCCAGTTCCTCAGGAGTAGGCTTGATACTGAAAGCCACACATTTGGAAACGTGATTTAGCCTGAGGCTGCTGCACTAGGCTCAAACAGTTTGATTCTTTTCCTACTATTTTTTGTCCTTTTTTTTAGCCTCGTAGCCCAACAAAGAGGAAACAATGGCAGGTCAGACCAGTGGCTCGTTCAACCGGTTGTGGCATCTTGCTCCAGTTGAAGGCATTCATTCAAAGTGCCTAATATTTTAGGAGGAGTGGAAAACCCCTTAATGCATCACACCAATCACCAGGTGTACATGTGGGACAAATTTTTGTCTGGTCACCTGCAGTGATCACCTGAGAAGCAGGTGATGATTTTCACCTTTTCCTGAGCAAATGCTGATCCATGGTGTAGCCTTTTAGCCAGCATGGCTATAGACACTGAGCCAACCCTCTCCCTTTGCAGCAGGGAATACCCTGTGTTCGTTCAGCTCACCAAGGTCTCCCAGCAAACAAACCTCTCCCAGTTTCATACTGTCAGCTCCAATGCCTGCCTTCAAAGCCTTCAAAAAGAAATTCCAGCCCCAAGGATGCATACTGCAGCCTCCATTGACTATAGGGGCAGCCCATGGTGAGCAGCTCACAGACCCATACAATGTATGCCCATGCTTATTTAAGTGACTCCCACCCCAGGGTGGTACACTACCACAGCAATGGACTGGGCTCTGCAGTAGGGAACTGATCTAACGTGTAGCTCCATGAGAAGCAGTTGAGTTTTAGTATTTAAATATTTTGGCTGTGTTGGTGTTTCATGCCTTGTGTTGTCCCCCCTCTGTGCAAACCTGGTGTCCTAAGGGAAGTATTTTGTTGATTCAGATAATATAGAAATAGCCACACTTAACTACTAGCTAAATTCATTCAGTCATCTTGAATTTTTTTGTAACTACCAGTGGGAAAAGAAAACATCAGCACCTATAATAGCCTTATGATAAGGTGTACTTTATAAATTCAGTGGAGGGTTTTTTTTTCCCACTAGAGACAGTCCTTAGCCAAAATCCTTCAGATAAATAATGATCTCCTATACAAAACATTCAGCAATGAGGACATTTAACATCTTGGAAATGTGTAACAGGTAGCAAAAGGAAGACTATGTATATTGTAACTGTAATTGTGAAGTGTATGAAGTCATTCACTATTATGTAAGTACAATTTGTGCCTAAGGTTTGATGCAAGAAACAAGGAAATAATAGAGATGGATTCTAAAAGCTTCACGCAACCATTTTATTGTTATTCAAAGTAATCAAACTGAGTTACTAATTTACAAAAAGAAAACAATAAATGACTCATCCTGTCTCACAAATATCAAAAGTAAGGTCACGGGAATGACAAAGAAAGTTTGCAACGTCTTCTAATAACGAAGCAAATGGACTTTATATTCAAGAAGCTTCCATAACTTCCCCCAATTACACAGATAGCTGTCTGGAAGCATACGGTTTGTGTAAAGACTGCATATACCATATGCACATATCACTTCACTTGCCACTGAAACAGTTGTGTCATGGGTGGAATGTGGCAACTCAACCCACACACAGTAATGTGATACAACAGATGAAGATAGTGGAAAGCCGTGAAACTGCATGGAGAAATTTAAGTAGATTGAGTCCATCTCTACTTCAATGGGAATTAGATCAGGCCCCAAATGAGAATTTATGCATGACAGCTGGATTAACATATATATTTCCTCAAAGATAGTACCTTTTTAAGATGAAGAGTTCCATAGTGTCACACTAGAGCATTAGTTCATTTTTTATTAAGAGAGAAACCATCATTTTGTAATTCATGGTAATTTCCTCCAGGACATAGGTCTCTAGTTATCTCTTTTGAGTCCTGATCCTACTTAATTTGCAAGGTGTGAGACTGCAGCAGGGACAGCTTAGTATATATTTGAGTTATAGTCCCCATATATTCTGGTTCATGAGCAGGAAACCATGCAAGCGTAAAAGACTCAATTAAGTTAAAAGTTCAGCAATCTTCCATTTCAGTGACCTATCGGGCACCAAATGATTATAGTATTATTGCATTTTCTTACACAAGAAAAACAGCACACCTTCTTTTATTTAAAACCATGCCCAGGCAGCAGTCCCCTGCCTGTCTGATCCATGGACTGAAATCCTGGCACTCCTGAAGGTTGGATGGAGCTTCCCAGAAATTGTACAAAACTAAATCAGACGTGCAGGGCCACGGCAGGGGGAAGGGTTACCATGCAGGAGCACAGATGGGATCAGCTCGCAAGTAAATATGTTTCTGTTGCTGGAGAAAAGCATAGAAAGCAACAATAAATAGAGATGAAAAGTAAGATGCTGACAGAAGACGGGGAAAAAAAAAGGTCAAAATGAGTACAAAGAGAAGAGGATATGGTAAAAAGGACCAAAAATCTGGATGGGTAGTTTGAGCAGCTGGCTTTCCACTACAGAGAATCCTTCCATCTGACGTTGATAATGTCATTGTTTGGCATTTAACCTCTCAATTATGACTCCATAACTGGGCATTCAAGTATTTCACAGTGATTTTCACCACCTTATCTACAAATTGTGCCATCCCAGGATTAAAATTCCGTAATTCAGCTCTGTTGTGGATACGCATAAGGGGAGTTTTCAATTATCTTTTTATATACAAGTCTTCTGGAAAACACTGAACACCATATTCCATGCAGAGGACAGCAGGAATATTAATTGCCTTGATGCTTTTTGTATGGAGCTTTCACTGTAGTTTTAATGCTCAATAAACATCAAAGATTTATCTATCTTCACTATCCAACTGTGACAGAAGATGCTCTTACATTCACTCAGTAGATGGAGAACAGGCCATAAAACTTAAGGCTGAAATCATTAAGCATGCAATGATTTCAGATGTACAATATGAGCGCTCCAAGTCTTTATTTTTCAGAGTACGTGTCATTTTAGGAATGTCTTGTGTTCAGAGCAGTGGTCCCCCTGACCTCGACAGCCATGGAAGCTCTCCTGCAGTTCAGATCCCTGTCTCTACCTGGGTGTACGGAAAATGTAGACCATAATTAAGCTCTGCCCTCCTATTTGGGATCTGCCTCCACTTCCAAGTTACTCCCTTCTTTGCTCCTCATTATCTCCTCTGCTTTGCCATAACTCTGCTCTCCTCCCCTGCTTCATTTCTTGCCTCCAGTTGCATTGGGGTTTTTTTTCACATTTTCTGGGCGCAGGAGGTGGGGGAGCGGAGAGCGCTGAGCCTTGCCTTGCTCATCTCTTCTGTAACCCCAACAAGCCATGACAGGATGAGGTGATGTCTCTTCAGCCCACCCATCATGTATGAGCCATGCAGGATGAAGGATATATCTTTTACCACAAAGAATTTAGAAGTCAAACAAGCCTCTACTGTACAACCGCATATAGATATTTCAAAAGAGCTATAGCTTCACCAAATTTGGCAATTTAAACAAAGCAAAATGGATCATAGCTCAGCCACAATGACAACTCTCTACCACAAGTTTCACATCCCTCTGTCAGCACACGGAGGCAACCAGACCTTAAAACATCTGTGAGTGTTGGTAAGATGGACCCAGTAACCTTCCCTGTGTCCTCCCAGGCACAGCTCAAGCTGTGGCTGCATGCGTGAAGAGGGGAGATAGCAGGGGTGCTCAGAGTTATTGAGTTACCCCCAGCAAATCCCTCTGTCTCTAGGTGTAAGGTCAGGAAGGTTGTAGGACATCCACCTTCATTTTGTGGCAGATGTGGTTGCGTGTCACATGTCAGATTTGGTCCAACTGAAGCCTTAGCGCACAGCGCAAAAAGGTATTTTTTGCTTTAGGGTCAATGATTGAAAACTTAAGCTCAAAGTAGAGTAAATTTAACATTGTGTTTTAAAAAATGACTAATTTCTCCTCTAATCTGATTGTCTCTCACAGCAGTACTGTCCTGGACTCTGGACAATGGCACTGTATGTGACACAGAGCTCCTGCGACGTATGGAAACTGTTGTGGGCAGGTAAAACATTAATGGGAAGGGCTCTCTTTTGATTGATGAATCTGTGACCTTGAGCAACAAGAGCACTCACACGAAGTATATCTGCCATGCGAGACAGGCAAAATGAAAGAGGCTCATCTTACACTCTCAGATCTCATTAAGCACCCAGACGAGGAACACCGATACCAGCACTGGCCATCTGCTCCACTGTTTGCCTGGTTACAGGTCTGATAACACTTGCAGGGAGCAAAAAGTTAATCATACGTACAGATGAGCAACAGCACTTCTGCACAGGAAATTCAGTGGAGCGTAACAGTTTCTAAAAAAAACCCACCCACATACCTGTTTTTACTTCATTCTGTTGTTTCAAACCACACAGGCAAGCTGGCAGGTCAAACAAAAAATGTTGACAGAAAAGGTCATAACTTTAGACTCTTAAGATATTGCTGGTTTTTTACAAATAACCTGTAAAATTATCATAAAGTTAATTAACTTGAAATCTGCCAAATTGCTGTGATCTCCTGTTAGTCTATATAGTGGGCAATAATACAGAATTCTTTTTTAATTGCTTTTAAATTATTTCCTATAATGCTCTTTTTTGCTTATCTCAGTTATTTGAGAATTACTAGTATTTTCTGCCATTTGTTCTCCACTTTGCAGCGACGAAGGCCCTCGCCAACAGACCTTTCCAAGTCTGCTGTAATATTACCCCACCACCATCCATCCCCGAGGAATGAAATTTCCCTGCAAGCGTTTTTCAGGAGACTGATGATCAGCTGAATTTTCTTTGCTGAGCAGCAATTCCTGGAAAATCCTGCAACGTATTCAAAGACATTTGCTACTGCTTTTGGAGAATCAGCTCTGGGCAAAACGATGTAGTCTATTGAGGCCATATCTGACCTAGAAAGAATTAACTGAAGAATGTGTGGGACAGCTGGTTATCGGAGAGAAAAGACATACAGCGCAGGAGAATGACATGTAGAGCTCCTCGAGTTAGTTCTGAATGACTGTCAGCTCTGCAGAGCCAGCCAAGCCCAGGAAGCAGATACCGAGAGCCAGAGCCCGTGCCGCATCCCGTCACAGAGCTAGCTCAGATATCTCCAGCACAGGACTGTGCCATGAGGCGAGGAGATAATTTATCACCCGAGAGCATTTCAGACATGTGATACGGTAAGGCTGAACAGAAATCTGAAGTATAGCAGGCCAATGGTATGAAGTTCAATAAGGCCAAGTGCCAGATCCTGCACTTGGGTCACAACAACCCCATGCAACGCTCCAGGCTTGGGGAGGAGTGGCTGGAAAGCTGCCCGGTGGAAAAGGACCTGGGGGTGCTGGTCAACAGCAGCTGAACACGAGCCAGCAGTGTGCCCAGGTGGCCAAGAAGGCCAACGGCATCCTGGCCTGTATCAGCCACAGTGTGACCAGCAGGAGTAGGGAGGTGATTGTGCCCCTGTACTCAGCTCTGGTGAGGCCACCCCTCGAGTCCTGTGTTCAGTTTTGGGCCCCTCACTACAAGGAGGACACTGAGGTGCTGGAGCGTGTCCAGAGAAGGGCTCTGGAGCTGGGGAAGGGTCTGGAGCACACGTGTGATGGGGAGCAGCTGAGGGAACTGGGGGGTTCAGTCTGGAGAAGAGGAGGCTGAGGGGAGACCTCACTGCTCTCTGCAACTCCCTGAAAGGAGGGGGGAGTGAGGGGGGGTTGGTCTCTTCTCCCAGGTAACAGTGACAGGACGAGGGGTGATGGCCTCAAGCTGTGCCAGGGGAGGTTTAGATTGGATATTAAGAAGAATTTCTTCCCTGGAAGGGTTCCCCAGCACTGGCCCAGGCTGCCCAGGGCAGTGGTCAGTCCCCATCCCTGGAGGGATTTCAGAGCCGTGGAGATGTCGTGCTGAGGGACATGGGGCAGTGGGGACTGGGCAGTGCTGGGTTAATGGTTGGACTGGATGATCTTAGAGGTCCTTTCCAACCAAGGCTGTTCTGTGATTCTGTGATTATTTCCCAACAAAGTGCCAAAGCACTCAGCCTTTCACTGGAGGATGTTCCACGATCACGTTTGGCACACAGCGTGCCAGGGTCACCTTTTTCAAAGCACTGCTCTCGATGGTTGGTGGTGGTGTTCCTCAGAAGCATGACCAGGTACCATCATCCTTTAAATTTTAAGAGAACACCTTGTTGCACAACAGTGCAAATACCATTTATTTCCAGCTACGCATCCAGTCCCACCTAAACACGGGGCTGCAATTCTTACTCAGCTTTTGCAGTTCAGAAATAGGGCTGTGTATCTGGGATAATGCCTTTTTCTTGCCTATTCTCACCAGTGAGGTGCTGCACACCAAGTGCACGTTTGCTGCCGCATCACCGATGTTTGAACATTTTAAGTCTCTGAAAATCAGGAAATCCTTCATTTGGAAGTAATTATTTATGATCATGGCCATTTCTTCAGCACGGGTCATCATGGCACCATCACTTCACCAGGGGCCTCTCATCTGACCGTAAAGTCTTGTCGTACAGGACCAGTAATAACAACACTTAATAAGAACATCCTTTATTTCTCCAGATATCTTCATGAACATCCATTGATCGGTCCAGGGGAGAAAACGATGTTGGCCATAACCTGAGTTTCACAGAGGTGCTGATGGCAATTCTGTGGCCATTTCACGGCAAACACTGTTTGTGCAGATGTCATAGCCAGGACCCAGGGCGCTATTTTGCTATCTTTCCGAAAAAACATCCACATTTGGCCTGAGCACATCCACTTTGAGCTCGAGTTCCCCATTTGGACTTTTGCAGGAGAATGTCAAGTTCTTTTTCGAACAAGTGCCTGTTTTTATCAGCCTTCCTCTGGAAACCATTTCCCTGCCACGTCCCACTGACACTGCTTCGTGTTTTACCACACAGCTGACACGTTACTGTCACCCCCTTCTCTGTCTCCCCTTTCCCTCCTCGCACGTACCCCCCGTACCCCAAACACCCCTCCAAACGCCTCCCCCCCTTTTACCCCCCCATCCCTTCCCCAGCTCCGCCGCAGCCTCTCTGTGCCCCCCCACCCGCGGGTGCCACCGAGCTCCCCGCGGCCTCCTGCCCCTCCGCGGCCGCGGAGCGTGCGCGGAGTGCGGGCGGCCTGGGCAGGCGGGGCGGAGGGAGAGGAGGAGGAGGAGGAGGAGGAGGAGGAGGAGGGCCGGCCCGCCCGCAGCCGCCGCCGCCAGCGCCGCCATGATGCTTGTTTGCTTTCAATGAGTGTGAGGAGGAGGCGGGGGGGAGCTGCTCTCCCGTCCGGCCCGCGGCAGGAAACAAAGAGCCAGGCAGGCGGCGGAGCGAGGGCGGCGGGGGGACGGGGATGCTGCAGCCACAGGTAGGGGCGGCCCCGGCCGCGGGGGGCGTCCGCCGCGCCCGGCCTGGAGGGGGGGCTGTCGGTCGGGGGGGCAGCACTTGGCGGGGGGGTGGGGGGGTTGCGGTGGGGGAGGGGAGCGGCGTTAGCGGGGTGCGGGGGGGGTGAAGCCCCCCGCAGTTGGGCAGGGGGGCGCCCCCCGCGCTGTGCGTTTGGGGGTGTCACGGGGGGGGCCGTGAGGGGTCCGGGCAGGAGGGAGGCGGCGCGGGGGGAAGCGCTGGGCCGCGGGCGGGTGTTGGTGCGGGGACGCCCGGGGGAGGCTCCGCGCCCCGGGGAGCGGGGGGGTGCGGGAGCGGGGGGCGGCGGGGAAGGGGGCTCCGCCGGCGGGACCCGGCCCGGCCACAGGCCGGTGAACACCCACCGAGGGCCGGGCGGCGCCGCGCAGGCAGCCCCGGCTTATTTGCATCGTAAGGCAATTAAGAGAAATTAGTATGATGGCATCTGGAAACCTGAAGTTTTTGTGTTTTGGGGTGGTTTTTTTAATTGTTTTTATTTTTTCCCCTCACTGTGCAATTGAGTTTAAAATAATTAAACAAAGGCAGAGGGAAATGACATCAATCGGGTAATTGCCCGTCCACCCCCAGCGCACGGCTTCCCCCTCTCCCTGCCTCCCCCGGAGGCCCATCCGCCTCGCGGCGAGCACACGGAGCACCGGCAGCGCTGCCTGTCAGCCGAGCGCCTCTCCTGCTCCGGAAGGAGCCGCTGGCAGCTGCCCGCCCCGCCGGCAGCGGGAGCCGAGGCCTCGCTGGCACCGGGGCCCGCAGCGGCCCTCGCTCGTTCCGGCGGAGGGAAACGGTGAGGCAGGCGCGGCGCGTGATTGACAGCGCCGGCGGCCAATGGGGGAGCGCGGGAGGCGGGCGGAGCGCTGGCACGTGAGGCCGCGGGACAGACGCATGCAGGGATAAACAGAGGGGAATTGGGGCGGGGGGTGCAGGGACACGGCGGGGCCGGCGGCTGAGCGGCAATTAGGTTTTAATTGAGCTGATTAGGGGGGGATTTCTGTGGCGTTGGTTGGACTCGGACAGGTGTACGGGGTCTGAACACCTGGACTGGGTGCGAGGCTCCTGCACGCTGTGGACGCTGCTGGCGTGGGGAGCGGGCTGGGAGCCCCTGGTGTCCGTGCTCTGCCGGCCTGCTTGCACCGCAGCCCTGCTTATTTACCATTTCATGGAGAATTTTAAGCCTGGGGTCGCAGAAGGCTTTAGAAGAGTGCTTATCTGTACACCTGACTCTGTCTCGATGGATGTATGTATTGCGAACATGTGTTTTATAAGCAGTTTTTCCACAGACATCAAGAATTCATACGAAACCTGCTTTGCTTTGTGTCACATAAGAGCCCTGCTCAGAACAAATACAGTAAACCAGAGGTTTTGTTGTGTTGTTGTTTTTAAATACAGCTACCTGTATTTCCACAAACACACAGAAAATTACATTACTGAAAATACACCTTCACAGGTGGGCGTTTGCTTTCCAACGAGAGTTGTAGATCTTCTGGATTCTCGTTTGATTTTGGGGGTTTATTGTTTTTAATCTAGATTTCGCTTCGTTAGGTAACTAATTCAAAATTCAAGGGATTAAGAAATACCTGTGGTATTTGTCTGGCTTAAATACAAAGATGTGCAAGTGTTGACTGGTAATTTTATTGTATCTCGCGTATTTTATTTTTTTTTTTTAATTCTAGAGCAGGTCTTGTAACTGGGAATTTATCAGCATTTCCACTGGGGTAATTTTACAGGATTATCCGCCCTCTGTTCTTCCCGCTGGTTCATCTGGACTCTGTGGAGTTTGCTGCTAGCAATGAAGCCTTCTGTGGGGGTTTATTCATGCTGTTATTACTGAAATGGAGCCCTCTGCATTTGGATTAACTCTTTATTCACTTCTCACCTGAATTGTTTGGATCAGTCCATTTATAAAAAGGATACTACCATGCATCTCTTTTCTGTTTGCATTTTGAACTCTGAATACACTCTTGATGTGTTCAGGCTGTTTGCTTGAATTTTAGAGGAAGAACTGAAATACACAGATAGATGAGACTGTAATACTACATGGGCAGGTAAATACTTTTGATGTTTTATATATGAAGGCTTGAAAACGTGTTACAAAGTGTCACCACTGAATGAGGATGGTACCTTTCAAGGTAAAAATACTTAAGATCAGGCTGTAGTAGATGTTGGGAAGACATTCTTCTAAGCAAGTGCAATGTTCATGATGGAAACTGCTGTCTTTAAAATGGGGTTGAATGCTCCCAAGATGGAGCAAACTAAAAATTCTTTCCCAACAGATGAACAAAAGCATCTATTTTTAAAAGCATGGCAGCATAAATAAAACGGTCCTGTTAATCTGTCACCAAAAAGCTATGTATTTTTGTTTGTAGTGCAGTGTGTCTTATTTGGATTGCCACTGTGGCTTGGAGGCCGGGTGGTGAACCAGAGCTCCTCCTTCCAGTTGTGCAGTCCCTGCTGCAGAGGCCCTGGGTCTGTTTCCTAGCAGACCCTTGCGTTTTCAATTATTTTCTGGTTTTGTAATATAATTTTGGCCGTACTCGTGTCTATGTGCAGTCTGTACCATTCCATCCCTGGCCCAAGTGGCACCACATTAACCAAACATTACAGAAAGACGGTGTCTTTATGAATGAAGATGCCTTTCAGTTGTCAGAATTGAAAGAATATACAAGAATTGTCACTTTTTTCCATAGTTGTTTTTTGCTAGGAGAAATACATAGTAGTCAAAGGTTACAGTTGTGTATGATGGGCTTGAAAAAACTGCCTCTGACCTAAAAACACCACAGGAATCATCTCAGCAGACCCTACCTCTGGATTTTAGTTCTAGTTACATGAGACAGAGGCTGACCCTTTCCCTGTTGCATACCACGTATCTGGGTTTTTTAAATTCATATTTGAGATTTTTACACTACTTTCAGTGTCAAAATACTTTACTGACATTACTGAATCCAGTCTAAATTTAGACTTCTTCATGGTGTCGTTTTGAAAGCTTTAGACATAAATTGCTCAAACTGAGTCACTGCTGGGTTTCATCTGTTTTGTATTCCCCCTTCAGTGTTGGTGCTTCACACTTGGAAGTCTGATTATTGTACAATATCCTACAAGAATATTAGCATTGTATTAAGTGACATAATTTATGTTCCTACATGGAAATTGGGTTGTAGAAGCCCATTCAGTGGGGAAGCTTGGCATAACCTTGGGGACCCACACTCACAATTTCTGCAGTTGAAGTCTTGAAGAGTTCACAAATGCTTAGGCAGGTCCCATAGAAAAAGCTGTTTAAACACTGAACATGTATTTTTGAGCTAGTAATTACACTTCCAAGATGGTGCTTATTAAAAAAAAAAAAAAAAAAATGCAACAACTCAGTTTTTTCTTTTGTAAGACTGCAACATGAATCCTTTTGTTAATGCCTCAGAGAGCTTTTTTTTTAAGCAAAGGAAATCAAGGAGGGACTAGGAGCAGAGAATATATACATAGTTGTTTACTTTAGAGCTAAGATACTTGCTGTTAGTACTCCAGTGTATGCAATAATGGAGCTCTGCAGGAAGAGATGTAATTTTTTTTTTGACTGGGAAGGCTGCTGGTGTGTTCTGGAGGCTGCCATCTAGATGTGATCACAGCCTGCATGTTGTGATGGCTTTTTCATGTGGCTTAGTTCACGTTCCTGATACGCAGCCTTTATTTTGCAAGTTAAGCAGCTTCCTACCTTAAGCCTCTCCTGAAGATGTTATACCATTTTAAAATACTAGTATCTCCAAGGCCTCCTTCAGCTCTTTGAGCTTCCCCCTTTCTTTAACAAGGCAGCAGTTTCAGTCTGAAGACTGGGTGTTTCTAGAGCATGCTGAAGCCATCCCAGTGATAACTCATGTCATTGAGGCACAGCATCTTGCCATAGTTAGGAGGCCATGAAGTGTACCATAATTTAGTATACTGCATATTACAAATAATCTGTGCAGCTTGTCTGCTTGAGCTATTTTGGAGCATATTGATGAGTGAGGCATGGATCCTGCGAGTTGATCTGACGCCAGTGGTGCTCCACAGAAGTATCTCTCTGCATCGATCAGTTTGCATAGTCAGGGATCTGAAAAAAAAAACTTCTAAGCACTGGCTGTGCTTCACAGGCAGATCCTTTCATGTGCTTTTTGGAACAAAAACACCACCTTGAACCCACACCTATAAAGAGAGGAAGGCTCAAAACTAAACTGAAACACAAGTATGTTTGAGCATGTACAGTCTGATGTGTATCAGCCTTCAGCACAAGGAGACAGCATTGTAACGGCTAAATAGTGAACAGTATTAAGAAGTTTATTTATTTATTATTATTATTTATTTATGCCAAACTCTTAACAGTGATGCTTTTTAATAGTCTTTTAAAGAAGTTTTGACAGTTGTCCACCTAACAGAAGAGCTTTGCCTGACAAAGCAAAGGTCCGCTGGACTCAGGGGAGTTTCAGTGCTACCTTAATCAAGATCCTTCTATAAATAGATGAGTACTTTCAGGGACAAGAGTTTTTAGGAAGAAGCGATCTGTGCGAGAAATAATTAAAACTAGGAAGAAATCCTTGCATTGCTGAGGAACATCATGAAGGATCCACCTCTGGAGATTTGAGAACTGATTGTACAGTAATTTTCAGTCATGGCATAGTTGCTTCCTATGTAGGGAGCACTGGGCTACATCACCCCGTGGTTTCTTCTGGTGTAGTAGGTCAGGACTTTTCTCCAGTGGCAGAACTGGGAAAGCTGCTACTTTGGTTGCTCATTAACTCCATGTAATCTACATCAGTACAGCCATCACTGGAATAATGCTGAAAACCAACCAGTGATATAGCTGAAGTGGTGATACTTTATTATTTTTTTTAAAAAAACACCACCAATAAACTCTACTTTCTTAGCTGTGTATAATGGTTGGTTTTCAGAATTGTCTCATGAAACAGCTGCACCAACACAACAGAGAGGGGTGATGGAATGGAACATGGGGACAGGAAAGAAATCTTGAGTCGGCTTTGCTGCGCAAGAGTGTGGCTGTGGAACAACATTCTCAGGCTCGTTGGTTTAATTTGAAGTAAAAACAATCTATGAATAGTCTGGTTGCTTCTATCAGGATGTGGTAGATGGGTAGAGCATAACTGTGTGAACAAGCTCTGTAATATCCTGAACTTCAGTTAGTTTAGCAGCTCTAATTTTAACAAGCATTTAAATATCTTGAAATTGTTTTTTTAGGAAGGCAAAGGTCTTTGGATTTAGATACTGACATCTCTTGTCAAGCTCTTGTTCAGATCTATAGCAGGAATGCTGAAAATGAGCTCACGTCCAAGCTTCGTTTAAAATAGCTACGTTATCTCTTACTCCTAAGTTCTCTTGCAAGATTAAGAAAGAGAACAGTGTTTTGTGCGGTCACTTCATTTTTTCACCCACAAAACAACAGAAATGTGATGAGAATTCTGCAGATGCATGAAAGAAAATGTGGTAAGGGATGTTGTGAAATACATGCCAATATATAGAATAGCTTACTGTGTTGGACCCAGATAAGAAATTGTGCAGTAGTTACTCCAAACAAGAATTAACATTCCATGTATCATGAAGAACCATAACTAAATTGTCAAATATGATTGTCTGGACACAACCAGTGAAGTGAGTCGATACTGTATTAAGGTTTTGCAATGTAAGACCATTCTTGGGAGCTTTCTATAGACATTTGTGAGTGAAGCTTTTGAGCCTTGGTCTTGCTGCCTATCTGCATTTTTAAAACTTGCAGCTAAATGTTTTATGACAGAACTCTTCCTTTTAAAGTTGGTCTTTTAGGTTCCATCTTATTCATACAGTATATAATTATGTAATGCAAGTAAATTCATTAAGTAATTAGTGAACCTTGCTGATCTTCTAATGTTTTGGCATTCAGAATACACTAAAATAGAAAATGCCGAAATCTGGGTGTTGTAGAGTCCTCATTAGCTTGCCAAAGTGTTCCTAGGGATACCAGTTAAAGGTCAGCCTTTGCTTTGCAATTTGGTTTTGCATTAATGTTTGTTTTGTATACAGCAGCCTTTTACTATAGGCATAATTACATACAATTGCTGATAATTAAGAACTGTTCTAATCATCTGGACTACGTCTATGCTGCACCAAGAACATTTGGACATAGTATTCCTGATCATTAGATGTTGTAAGGGGTGGGAATTCAGGTTCTTTATCACAAGTCAGATAAAATAGATCGATGTTGTAGGGCTGTCTAGAAGATGGAGCAGTCAGGGACCTCTACTAAGATGTGCCTTTTGTATTCTGACTATTTTAAAGGTCTCTTTTGAACCCAAACTGGTCTTTATAACAACTGAACATGGAAGTGAAAATTTCTTCTTTGCACTACTGAATTTATTGTAAATAAGTTTTTCACACCTTCCAAGGTTTAGGAAGTTAATGTACACTATTGGAATATTGGGCTGCAGGTTGCTCATGTGGTAGGAAGTTGTGATTGCAGATGGAGCAGAGGGGTTGCAGGTTGGGCGGGAGGAGAAGTAGGGGTTTGGGAAATGGCAGCCTCCTACCCCTGCCACACACCTGGTAACCAGCCATTTCTATAAACAAGTAGTTAAGGACAAAGAAACCTTAGTAAAATAATCTTCTTGAAAATACGAATTGACTGATTTTTGGACTTAAAATGGAAAGCCTGTGCTATATAGCTGTGTAGTCTAACCAAGTCGTCTCCATTTGAAAACAGCAAATATATCCATTCACTTTTATGGCCTAGTTGATCTGAACCAGGGTGCTCTGCTTTTCTTAAGTTTCGGGAGTTTTACGTCTCATTTTACTCAGTTTCAGTTAGATTAAAAGTTTTGCAGAATTTAACAGCTTTATCATTTTTTTTTTTTTTAAAGAATATGAAAGCATTTGTCAATTTCTTCGTTTTCTGTAGTAGAATTTATATATGTGAAATCAAATAACTCATCTGATTAGTCATTCCAGATACACATCACATGAACTAATATGTATTGACTTCATCAGTATCTTGTATTTAGTATTACATGGCTGTAATTCTTTTTCACATTCCACTGCATTATCTAAGTCTGAAAAAGAGAAAGGGCAGCTTGTGGTTTTATATTGGCAGTCATGTAAAATTCTAGTTTTAGAAGTCCTCAAAATATGATGAAGAAGCATTACTTCCCTGATGAAGCCATTAAATCTTAATATGCAGTCCTACCAAGTGAAAAAGCACTTGGAATGAATCAATTGACTTTGTGTTGACTCAACTGCATATTTTTTAAAAAATTTAGATTATTCCAACATTAAGCTATAAATTGTGTTAAAGGGGTCTTGACACTTTCTCACACATGATAATTGAGTCTCTTTGGGGTGGGGAATGCTTCAGGAGTCATTCTTGTGCTGCTCCAGTTCTGCCTGTGCACCCAGCTGTTAGGTGCCATCCCTCTCCACACTAGCTAAAAGGGGATTTTTAATTCACAGCATGTATTCTGAAAAATTCAGGTGTTACCCTTTAGCTAATTTCCCTATTAAGTCTTCCTAGTCTTAATTTTTTTCAATACTCTATACTTACTGTAAAAAAAACAAAACAAACCACAAAACATGAACAGCCTTTTTAAAGTAAAATGCAAAGACTGTTTGCACTAGTCAACAAATAGGTGTTTACACAACAGACTTGGTATTTACCTACAAGTAGCATACTAGTAGAAAAAAAAAACCAAATCTGTTTCTTGCAACACTGATGTTTTCTTTGTGTATATTTCAGTAGAGCAATCTTGTTCACTCCTACACAGTTAAATGTAAGGTTGTATTTCAGTAGATAGATGAGTCCTCAAATTTCGGTTTCTTCAGCATAAAAGTATTTGTAATTTTAGTTCTAATGTGCTTTAGTGTGGATTCCTTTAATTTGAGGATGCTTTAATTCTTTCAGTTGTTTTTTTCTTTTAGGTGGTGGCTTACCCCTGTTTCTGAACTTTAGTTTATCTACTTGCACAGTTGTGTATTGTAGCAAAATATAACCAGAAGCTATATTGCATAGCAGAATGCAAATATTCTTCCTTATTATGCTGTATACCTGCTAGTAGATGGGAAATCCAAAACTGTAGGTATATGTTAAGATTTATTTTTTTAAAAAGCAAAATTCCAATTTAGAATATTCTGCATAAGACATTGATAGAAATGAGACTGACATGACGTGTAGAAGGCTTTGTAGGAACAGTATCAGGCATACAGAAAACACATTTAATTCTCTAGTTTCAAGTTTTATGTCTTGGGGGTGGGGGTATGTCCCCCAAATAATTTTAAATAAGAGTTTAGCTGAAGTACATTAAATTTAGTCACATGACTCGAGGTTTAGCTGGGATATGTTGGGTACTTGGTTGCTTCCTTTCCTCGTTGTTCTATCTTCCCTATGAGTATTTTTTGTATCACTTTTCATTATTAAGATCACTGTCTAGTTTGTTGCCCATGCATGATGTAGAGTGAGGATAAGTATAGTCATTGACTCAATTTATCAGTTCAGGTATGTAAATTCTGTAGGGACTGACCTTTATCATAAGCCTGATGAAGCTTCTGTTGCTTTTCTGTGAGGAGACAGATGTTATACCTTGTCATCTAGGTCAGCTACAGTGTGTTTACAGAGGGTTCTTGCTTCATTTGCCTGTACTTTAAGCTGAAATGGAATTAAATTCCCATAGAAATTTGTAACTTGCTGAGAAAAGTGCCACCAGTGACAGGAAGGTGAAAGCAGTAAGTTTGACTCATTTTGGAAAAGCATGTGTTTAAAGAACAGGTAGTGGGTCTTTGAGTGGGAAAGAGCAAATCTTAAGTTTTGTAGTAAAAACTGAAATACAACACTATGAAATTACCTTAAAGATTTTTTTTCCCAAAGCATAGTAATCTTTTAGATGTACTTCTTCCTTTTGAAGAGGGTCAATCTTTGGAGTCTAAAGCTGGAATTTCTGTTCATTCCAATAAAGGTCAACAGTTGAGATTAACCCTCTAAGTACAGGTTAACATTTCTGATTAGCCTATACATTGCTAGAATTGTGACAGCTTTAAGTTATCTAAAAAGCAGTGTACTTTGCCTTCAGTTAGGATTTCAGACTTTGCTCAGTGTTACTATTTAACTGATGCATGGGTGAGGGTAGTTGGAAGCAAGATTTTGCTTCTTGACGTGCAAGAAGAGATTTTGGGTTGGTGTAGCCAGAAAGAAAATTCTATTGTCTTGATTTCAGTCCTGTAAGCAGCTGTGCTGCAAATCCACACATACATTACTGCTGTACAGGAATAATAATACAGGAAGTTAGGCTCCTTCAAATTATTTTTTTTCCTTCTCCCCCTTAGGTTTTGAGCAGTTTAATTTTCTTCACCAGCTGCTTTTGTTATCAGACAAAAGTTAGTGCTAATACAAGAGTAAAATGGAAATACATGGTCCTGGATAAGAACGAGCTGCAGCAGGTCCAGCTCAGTTCTGCTTCATGCATTGTAAAGCCACAGTGCCAGTGGCTGGTGTGTATGGGGGTGAGGAGGTCCTAAATTAACTTTGACTTCAAGACATACCACTTTTATTTGTGGGGAAAGTCATTGGAACCCATTTTCCAAATGGCTTTCCAAATCCCAAATTAAACTTTGGATTACTTGGAAAAGAGCTTCAAGGTTAAAGGCACAAGGTTACAAAGGAACAGTCTGGTATGAGCTTCCAGTATTAAGATTTGGAAATAAACAACAAAACCAAATCTCTCATGTGCTATCATTTTCTTATTAAATCTTTGAGCAACTTAATAGTTTTTAATTATAAGAAGTCCTGCAAACTGTGTTCTTATTTTCAGCAGTGCAGAAGTTCCTTACTTGGTAAGTAAAACTGTACTGCACTGATAAATGGAAAATTACTTAAATTGTCTTCTTGCTTCTAACTTTGTTAGGTCTGGATTCATATACTTTATTCACATTTCTAATTAAAGTAGCAAGAAGTTTGAGTAATTCTTTATTTGATCAGGGTGGTTCTACTTTGTTTATTTAACCCTCTTTCTTCTGAGCTACACCAGTTTATTACTGTTTCCAAGGAAAGGGAAGAAAAAAGTCAAAACAATTCATCAACATGTGTCAAGAAGTTTCAGAAGGGGAGTTCTAATACTTCAGCAAAGTGATCTTGAGGTATTTCTAAAGGCACTTGTATGTTTGTAAATGGGATTTGTAGGTGCTGTTTAGTAACTATTGAAATAGTTTTTTCGGAACAGCTGATTAGATCAGATGAAGTTATAGCAGAACATTAACCCATGTTGCTCTTGCTTGTTCCTTGTTTTCTGTGAAGTTCAGAATTCAAGTTTTCTTTGCCTGATTTAAATTTTGATACAGAAGGAGCTGATGTTTCTAGGAGAGTTTTTATAGCAAACTTTATATTAAAGTAAATCCTATAAAGGATTGATGGTAAGCTTGGCCTACAGAAGTTGTCTAAAGTATTTAGTTTTGAAATAGAGTTAGTTTATCTGTAGTATTATACAAAGCATTTCAGGAAGAACTACTGTGGTATTTTCTCTTGGTGTTTTTTGTTGTTAAAAAAAAAAAACCACCTCACTGTTTACTCTCAAGAAAATGGCTTACCTACCTGTTTTAATTAAATCATTCACCTCACCATCTTCCAATTTCATAAAAATGGCAGAAAGGAAGGGCAGGAAAAAATTCACTCTCTTACCTGTGCAGAGCAGTTCCCCAGGCTGTCATCTCTCCATTTTAGAGGCGTTATTTTTTGGCAGTTTATGTAGTTGTCTGGCACGTTAACTGCCTCATAGGTGCCTGTAGCATGGGACAGTTACCGTTTCAGAAGTCATATTGGGCAACAGTCTGAGCTCCTTTCATTCTTCCACAGCTAGCAGGGCATGTAAAACAGTTTGGCCCTGAGGCAACTCCATTTCTAGGCCCCCAGCTCCTCCTGGAGCCAACGTGGCACCCATGTAGGCCCTGTGGTGCAGCTGTCAGTGCTGTGGCCGTTAAGTTCTCCTCAGGAGCAGAGCAGCAGCTGTTCCACAGCCTCCCCACTCACAGGGCTGCTGCTAATCACGACAATTCTCTCAAATAACCCCTAGCCTGGCTCCTCATCACCTGAGTGTGCTCCCTGCTTTCACCTGGAGAGATAGGCCGCCATCAGGGGTCTGTTCGGAGCGAAGCCAGAGCCAGTGCTCCATCATCCGCCTGCTGTGTTAGCCAGCCTTGTCAGCTCTTCTAACAGGTTGCCCTCCCTTGACTTTAAAACCTTCAGGTCTTTTCTTTTTCTCTTTCTGACCCTCGCCATCCTCGCCCTGTGCCTTTCCCTGAAGGGTCTTCTCTGTCCCTGCTCCCCCTTGCCATGTCCTGCTGCCTTGCTGTCAGTGCCCTCTGCACAGTGCCTGCACTGAAGACTCAATATTTAATCCCCTGTGTCAGACCCTTTGCACTGCTTACCTCATTGGCCTCGTTTAGCTCAGTTTCTTTGGGATAAGGGGTGTTAATTTTATGTTGCAATTAAGTGACCTGAGGTGGGAATGGGCAGCCACATTCCTCTGGAACTCTCAAGCTTTTTGTTTTTACAATTAAATAACAGTTTTAATAACCTGGTACAAGATACTCAACAATTTCATTTGCATTCAAACATATGTAAATGTCCTCTTCATTAAATTTATATAATCAGGGGTGTGTTCCAGGCATCCATCTCATATCTTTGTTTATAAAGATTGTCTCCTTTACTTACTGCATGTGGTAACAGCCCAATCCCAGCGGTGATTTCCACCATTTATGTTGATGTAACTGACAATTACAGGTGGTGTAAGCTCTCCTGAAAGTCAACGTCATAATAGTTTAAAGTTGCAGCTATCAATGGCTTTAAGGTTGTTCAACATCATTTTATGGCTCTTACTTAAAATTGCTGTAGTCTGACAAAACTGTGTCACTTAATCTGACGTTTACCCCAGCTTTTCTGGTTACTTCTAGGAGCTCAGCAGGCTCTAAATTTGCATTTAGGGAGGTGGAGACAGGAGGAGAGACAGTGATTTGTAAAAGAGACTTATTTTCATGAGCTGTGCTGTACTATGAAGTTCTGAAATGCAATTCTGGGTATTGTGCTCGTGTTTTATGGTGGCCTATGAAATATAGCCCAAATTTAGCCTTCTTGTCAGATCCTGAGAAGTCTTGAGCTCTACATGGTAGGTAAAGATGCACTAACACTTGGGGTGATCCTAAACAGCAGGGGATTGTCCCCTGTGAAATGCAGCAGTGAGAAAGGCAAAGCCACCAAAAGCAGGAACTTCAATGAGAGGGAGAGTAGTGCCATGGGTGGACTGGGAGTGTGGGATCACCAGGATCCAGTGTTAAAACCTCAAATTCTTAAATCTCCAATTGTTTTAGTGCACATTAACAAAACCCACTGGAAAAGTATGTCATCCTCTTCTAGTAGTGAGGAGTGATATGCTGCTGGTACCAGCAAGGCTGTTAATTAGTGCGTGTGATTGAGTGTGCTCTGGGGAGCATTCGTGTGTCTGTACTGAATGAGATTTCTGTCTCTGCTATACCTGCTTCCTTTCTGCAAAAATTGGAACATATTTATTAATTCAGAGAGCTGCAGGAAGAGAAAGCATCAAATGACTAAGGTAGATGTTTCCTGACAAACTGGAGCGTTCCTACGTGGCATTGGTCTTTGTGAATTATATATAACTATTTCAGAAGAGGTGCTCTATGACTTTGCCGTGTATATTATTGCACAAGTTGCATAGTTACTGCAGGGAGAAGTTACGCTTTTACCTTTCAACGGTTATAATCCAGTCTTATCGCCTTTAATTAGCTTAGTTCGAAGAAGCAAGTGTTACACTTAGTGATTCCAGTACCCTGGGTACTCCAGTGCCTTCATTCTGCAAGGAGCTCCACCCAGCTGCTATTTATAATCTCATCCTTTTACCCACAATTCACTTTTAAAAGGGGAATTTCTTTTCACTGCAGAAATCTGGTTTTGACCAGTAGTGGGAGTGGGAAAGGGAAGGAGGAGTGTGAATTAGTAAAAGAACTGTTTTATTAAAGTAAGCGTGTGGTGCCCAAAAGCTTTCTTTTATTAAGATGCATAATTAGCTGAAAGTTTTTGAGGGTTTTCTGTTAGTTTTTTTAATAAGCAGAGTAAACATTTTTCAGTAAATTCAATAAATAGGTAATAAGTCTGGTTGATAGTCTAGTTTACTAATAGTTATTCCTTGTTTATTCTCTGTTTACAACACTTTTCTGATGTATTCACTTTGTCCAGGGATATGAACTAATTAGAAAGCCTTAAAAGACCTGGTAGGTAGGTGTGCTCATGATTTTGACCAGTATAGCTGCTTCTTTATTGAGTGTTTTTGGGTAGTATTACAATATTACTGTAATGTATTTTGCTTAATATTTACATAATATTGCTTGTAATGTATTTGTAAGTGTGGTTTAGTCAGCATTGCCAGTTTCTCTATTTCATATAAATAATTTTATAGCTTTTTGCTTGTGCCTTTCTGTGTGTATTTTGGTAGCTTAAAATGGTGACATCTTTGTTGTAGAATTCTTAGATGTATGTAGGGCCATGCAAAAACCTTACTCTTACTTGTGATAAATGCTATTTATATTGGATGTCCTACGTAACTTGAAAACATGGAGGTAATTTGCAAATTAAATTAGTGTTGATTGGCTTATTTGAAATATATGTAAGCTGGTTTTCCTCTTAAACTGACTAAAACCCAGATGTATTTCTCCTGGGACAGAGAAGAGCTAGCTAAGGATACAGGGAGGGTTATGGCATAGGGCTTTAGGGTAGAACCAGGAATGCTTTTGGTTTGTTTTTTCCTAAGATAAGAGGTTGGAAAATGTTTCTGGTGAAGTTATCAGGAATGACATGAAAGAGAGTGAGAGAAATGGAGTTAAACACATGTCTGAAGACAGTGATAGAAATGTCTACCTCAGGTACAATGTTTTCAGATTGAAAAGAGTAGGATAAGGGTTGGATTAAAAGCAAATGTTTAACAGACTTGGAGAATCGAGGATCTTTTTGAAACCTTAATTCTTTTCTTGGATGCTGACTTGTGTGAAGAGTTGAGAATGGCAGTAAACCTGGAACTGATGGATAATCAAGGTTATTAGCAAATGTTTTCTTTCTGGTTTGTGTGAGAGAGAACCCGATGATGGTGATCATCCCTTTTTGAAGTTTCATTGTTGAAGAACTAAGAGCTTGCAGTAGGATGGATTGATTTTGAAGGACACAGTGACATACCCATGAAAGATGGCAGGAGACAATGCTTATGTTGGTCTACAGATTTTGTTAAGTTTTTGGGTGGGGAGTTGAGCTGTCATCTGCCATTCTAGGAGTACCACAAATCTGTTCTATTTTACAGCAGTCTTTCCCACTCTGTCGTTTGTAAATGGGCACAGGTTATCTTTATCGGAAATTTTGAAAAGTATTTGGAAAGACTGTCCAATACAAAATTTAACTGAAATGGAAATTACCTTTTAAAGAATTGTCAGTGTATAGTATCTTGATTAATTGTCTTTTTGTCTCAACAGGAATGCCCAAGGAAAAGTACGATCCACCTGATCCACGGAGGATGTACACAATTATGTCCTCAGAGGAAGCAGCCAATGGAAAGAAATCACACTGGGCAGAGTTGGAAATAAGTGGTAAGAAAGTGTAGGGAAGTTGATGATAAAATGAGGATATGGATGTGAGCTCTTTGTGTTTTAAGAAGATGGGGTGGGTGAGAGTGTGGCTTTAAGATCGAATTTGTCAAAGAGAAGAGGATGAAGCTGGGGATGATATATAGACACATGCTGTTTCTTTAAGTAATGTAACAACAATATTGTATTAGTCTGTGACAGTGTATTTTTTATTGAAACAGAAGTTTTCCATTTAAAAGCAGTAGTAAATCTTTGCTCTGTTCTTGAGATTTAAAACAAGCGAAGAGAAAAGATGAAAAAGATCCTCCAAGAACTGTGCTAGCTTTGAGATAGTATTTGACTTTTGCATCTTTTCTTGAAAATAAGATAATGCTCAGAATTCATAAACATGAATTCCAACTGGTGTGGGACACCTGTCTCTCTTGATTTGTAAATTCTGGTTTTGCTACGTAAAGTGTGTTTACAAGGGAATTCAAGCAGATATTTTAAGAATTTTTTAATTAATTATTTTATTTAAAATAAAAATTATTATGTGTTATTTTTAAATGACTGTCCAATAGAGAAATGTATGGCAGTAAGAATACAAATAGAGTTCTTTGAATTGTGAAGAGTCTTTCCATCCAGATCATTGAATCTGTGTCTTGCTTCAAGTGCCACGTGCCTTAACATGTGAATAGAGTTCTTTATTTGAAGGTTACAGATGCAGAAACCTAGTTAAATGCTGCTTCAGGAATCCGCATTACATTTCAGCATTAGGCTTGGATATCCACTTGGACATCTGCTGCCTCTGCATAGGAAATGCATTAAGTGAGGGCTCTTTCCTTTCATGCCTGGTGGTCTCACTATAGACTGATTGCAGCCACGAGAGGTGCAGGTAGTGAAGAGGATGGATCAGTGATGTTGATTCAAAACCCTTTCAGCTACAAGGGTTTCTTTGATCACAGTCACCTGTTTGCACTGGGTGGGGAAATAGGTGTTAATTCCATTTAACAAATGCAAAGAGCTATTGATATGTATTAAAAACCTTTCCAAAGGTTTCTTAATGAGCATTACAGTAGCAGGAATCCTTGGAGAGCTGTAAGCATTTGCCTTGCAAAATAAAACGTGGCAATGTTTTTGTTTTATTAATGTTGACTCTGTCTTTTCCTTGCAAAATACTTGGTCATCTAATACACAAATGTTTTAACTGCTCTCATTTAAATCACTGAGCTTTTTCACTGCAGGCTTTTTTTATGCCACTTTCTTATAGCTCACTGGAAATGATACTTGTGTTAAACCTTTTGTTACCAGGGACTGGGTCCTAGATACACGTGTATCAGTGTAGCTTTCCCAGGCACTAAATATAGCTTCTTTTATTTTGAAGAAAATCATTTAAGGAAAGGAATTATAATGTGTGTATCTTGGTATAATATTAACCAGACTCCTCTTAGTATTGGTGAGTCACAGTGGGGTTTTTAAAGGCTGTCATAAGTAACTCTTTGCTTTGGAGAAACTGGTGTTGGTGCTCTTTTCCTAATGCTTTTGGTACAGTGAGATTACTTCTGTAAATGATGAAAGAGCCACTCCTGGGGGGGGAGGTGGGCGGAATATCTCGGAGAGAAGTGTTTTGAGACCTTCTGATGCTATCTCACATTCCTTGCATGAGGCAATGTAAAAATCTTGATTCTGTCACACAAATCCATGTTTCCACCCTTCAGTTTATACAAAAATCATACCCTCTTTTTAAATATCTGGCAATAGTTTATGCAGCTTTTAGTTGAATGCCAGATGGGAACCCATGTTCTCAACTAAGCATTTTAGTCACCCTAAATATAGTGCTTCTATCTGTTCTTGGCTGGATTAATGCCACAGAATAAAGACTCTCTGGTTTGAAAGATGTTGTGCAGGAATAAGGGGCAAACCAAAGAAGCATCTTTCATCTCAAACATAAACTATAATTGAAAAAATGTGTTTCTCACACCTCTGATAAATATTGAATTCATGGTCAGTTAGTAAATATGTCTTGTTCTGTATGGAACTTGAGAAAAACAGATGTTTAAGCCTAAGGATGGATTGAAAAAAAACTATGTAAAGCATCCCTGACTTATTAAGAGGATGTTACATTCTCTTATACATGCTGATTTTTTTTTTTTGATCTATAAAATCAAAGATTAATAGAATTTCCATTGAATAAAATAATAAAAACTACAGCAAAAAAAACAAACAAAACTTCCCCTTGAGCTTCCCCTCTGCCCCCTGCTAACTTACAAAATATTTAATTATTGCTAAACCAATACATTTTGAATGTTCTATTTTCTTTTGTACCTTCCTTCCACAGGGAAAGTGAGAAGCTTAAGTTCGTCATTGTGGACACTGACCCATTTGACAGCTTTGCATCTCAGTGACAATTCCTTATCCCGTATTCCTTCAGACATTGCCAAGCTTCACAATCTGGTATATCTGGACCTGTCCTCTAATAAAATTCGCAGTCTACCAGCAGAGCTCGGAAACATGGTGTCACTCAGGTATGTAAAATTTAACAGGTATTAAAATTCTTCTCTTGTTATCTTTGTAGCAACAGTTTAAATTTCAGCATAATTTTTATGTTCTAGGAAACAAAAAAAAAGCATAAATAAATCCCCATTTCCTGACTTCTTTTGTCTGTCTCCCTGAATACTCAGTATGGTTTGTGCAGCTATAACAGTACTGGCTTTTCTGTGATCTCCTATTCCCATGTGTGGCAGTACAGAATTAGCTTCAGAAGTGGTCTGTTTGATAGCAATCACCCATCTTACGTTTTTCCAAGTCAGGTTTCCTCTCTTGTGCATCTCTTTCCAGACTCTTTATCAATCTTTATGTGGCATTTTTCTCTTGGAAACAGATACTACATGTTAAAAGCAATTTTTTTGTGTAAGGCAGGAAAAAAGTCAGATTAAACATTCATAATCATGCTAACTACACTTTGTTTCTCTTTATTCATGTTCAGTAATTATTCTTAACAATAGTTCTTATTCCATTTATTTTCTAACAGCTGCAGCTTGTCTAATATCATCTCCTTCCCACCTTTGCTATCATGTAACTGCATTCTTGTGCAAACTGGGGAGGAGAAAAAAAATGTTCTAAACGCACTTTTTTTTTTCTCCTCAGTTTTAAATGCCAAGATGTACAAAGTTTGCATGGAATTATACCTCTATTTGGAAGTGAAACATGAAGAGTGATGCCTATTTAGATGATAATTGAGGCTGCAGAATTTTACTTTGTAAAAACACTGTTATGTAAACATATAAATGATTTATGTAAGAGTAAATATTTACAGGCAACATTCTTTTGCCCTTGACCCAAAGAAAAAGCCTTATGTTAGATTTATTAGACTGTTGCTAGTAATTGCCTTCGTTGCTTTTAATTTTGAAGACATTTATGGACAGCTTTCTCAAATCCAGAAAACACTGAGTCTAAAAGTAATGGGAATGTTACTAGAAGTAAAGAAGAAGACAATAGAGAAATGGACTGCCAGCACAGCTTTAGTGAAACTGGAAGCAAAGCAAGTTTGCACATAGAAATATCAGTCATTGCATTTTCTTCTACTTTAGAATAAAGTCCACTCTGTTGGGGAGGATTAAACTAGCTGATTAAATTGGTACTAAAAGCTCAAATTCCAGAGCAGTTAAAGTCTCAACCTGGGAGGCTGAGCAAAGGGACCTTGCTTTTTAGAGTGTAATTGGCAGCTCTGTTTCATGGTGTGTTGTATGGTTTTTTTCAGCTGTGAAATAGTCTGTTCTCAAGAAAGCTTTGTGTTACTATTTCAATTAAAAGCAGTTATGAGTAATGGATTTCTTCCCTCCTTTATCCACTCCTCGGGTATTTTGTGAGTTAGCAGTCCTAATTTAATGGAACATTCTGAAATTCATCTTTGTGTTTCATTAGCATCCTCTTATTTTCATTGGTCTTTTTTCTTTTAAAATATTGCTGTAAACGTCATATTCATGACATGGAGTTAGCTTAGCACTGTGTAATCATCAGTAGTGTCAAAATATATTATGCCTTCTTCCCAACACTTTTCTTAATTTATTCTGGTTGATTCTGTGAAGCTTCAGTCTTCCAAGCCTTAAGTCTCTTCTGAGCAGAGAAGGCTAAATTTTGTGAATGTAAATGGGTAGCTAAGGTCCAGCATCACACTAGTTTGCTATTTGTGACCGAAGCATAATACTTGAATCCAGATCTCTAGATGTGAAAAGCTAATCCACTGTGCACTGTCTGTCCTCATTAATTGCAGTTGATCCATGATTTCTTTTCACTGAAATTGAAGAAAAACTCTTAAGTGCATCCCACATGATAGTGCTCTGCAGGTCTCAGCTGTGCTAGAGTTTCGTGTTTCAGGCTGGCTCTTACTGCAGACACTTCCCACAGCTTCTGGGAAGTTGTTCAGTCTAAGGGTAATTCAACATTAGGCATTGCTGATATCCTGAGCTACAGAAAGCATTGGTGCCCTCGCACTTGAGAACTGATGACAGTTCTTCCAGCTCCCACGTCTGGAGCTCTGGGTTTGGTCTGTATGGCAAAGCCTGAGACTCCTTGCATCTCCCGTTTTACTGTGGGTTCTTCAAGAAAAAGGTGTCAGAGAGAGCAGTAAGATTTCTGATCTTTGCAGAAAGAGGAGAAAAAATAAACACTGTAACATATTATCTTGGAAAGTGCAGCTGTAAAACAGATTCTCTTGATATGCTTGGAAAAACTGGTGGGATTTGCTGTGATCCCCTTTGCTGTGCAGAGGGGGCGGGTTCTGCGGAGTCAAGGCTCATTAGAGAAAATAATTCTTTCATCCAAGAGAGAAAGTCTAATGGTACCTACTACTGTGCCATTCTTCCAGCTCACTGTTTTTTCTCTAGAAGAATTTAGTATATATTTTTTGTAATTCTTACATGTATTTTTTACTTCAGCAGTGCTTTGAAAAACTCTTAAAGGAAAAAGTAGCTTCCTAAAGAATAAACTATTAGCTTTATAATGTCATATAGAATATCATCCCTAAAAATAATAGCCATTTAAATCTCAAATGTCTGTGGAAGTGCTAAGAACTATTTTTTTTTTAACCCCCCTATCCTCTTTTCTACCTGCCATGTGCCTCATTCGTACTTAGAAACCCTAGAATGACACAGTGGGCTTCTGAGTTCTCTATAATATGTGCTGTTGTCTATAGGATTTTATATTGAAAAAAAAAAAATGAACTAGGTGTGTTACAGCCTGGCAGTCAGTTGGCAGCTCTAGATAACCCAGTGAAATAGAAAGTCCCCTCCTCTGTCTTCTTC